>OU015498.1:153322643-153563231 GCA_907164885.2 Dolomedes plantarius | reverse complement strand
AGACTAAGCCACCAACAAATACCCCTCTTAGTCTGGACAAGTCCAGTTTCCAGCCGGATCATGGAGACGTAGAGGGCAACCGTCGCCAATCACAATGCATCCTACAACTAAACTCCCAATAGAGAATGATAGTTATTCCCGCCATTACCCGAACTCATATGAATTTCATCACTATCGAAATTTAGTGCTCTGGGAAGGAGTGATGTTACGCCAACGCCAGAATCCGGTCTGTTATTTTAATGTAAAAGAGCTTTGAATGTTTTATGCTATGAAAGCTAAAAAGAGGATTTTACCTAAATTTTATGACCAGGAACCCTTTCACTGAAAAACTTACATAAAACCGTAAGTTTAACTACGGTTTTGTGTAAGTTTTTCTAAATGAGAAAATTGCTTTCTGGCATTATAATGGTTATTGCAGGAGAGAGAAGTCATGAGCCAGAAATTCAGTAACCCTATTTATCTGAGTTTTTACTTTTGTGAGCGATGAATGGTTAAAATATAAGTTTTAAAACTGCATATTTTTGACTAGTGTACATAAGTTCATGTATAGGGGTACGTAAATTTCGCATAAAAAATATCGAGATTTCGCATAAATTTTTTTACAATATATAAAATTTCGCATTTATTCTCAAAAAATATATGTTAATTTAAAAATTTTGCATTTATTCGCAAAAAAATATATAAATTTAAAAAATTCGCATTTATTAAAAAAAATAAAATTCAACTTATTTGGATAGGTGAGCATCAAAATTCTTAGATAAACGCTACATTCTTTCCTCAAGTCTTTGCCTTCTGTCATTAATTACTATGTTGTACACACAAAAATATCTTTCTGCATCTACGCTATTAACGGGACTATCGAGGCTTTGTATAGCTGCCTTTGCAAAGTTAAGGTAGCAGCATTTCGTTGCAATTATAATCTGTATAACATCAACAGGAATCTCTTGGTTGACTACTGCAAGTAGCTGTCGGTGAAAATGGTTGTATCCGTCGATGAGCTCATCCCGTGGTATTTCTTAGCTTTCCAATAATAAATTTATGTTTAATGTGTGTGATGTGGGCGTGGTCGCGGCTACAGATGGACAAAACAATCTGCCAATGTACTGGTAGACTTCGTTTGTTGCTTTGGATGTCGTCATGTATAGAGTCATTTTGTTTAAACTGTTCTCTTCTGCTGTCTTCAGCATTATATTGAGCTCCTGATCGATTTCACCATTCGCATTAGTCAAAATTCTTTCTGTTTTTTTTTCACCAAAATACCCTTGAGTTTGGCACTAAAGAGACGTTCTTAAATCTGCGAAATTGTGCCACGAAACTTTATGGTTGATTTTGAGAGTAAGATTTTTAGGTTCGACTCCGGTACGGATAAACTGCCCGGGTGAAATTCGGAGCAAATCCGAAGGAGGGTGAGATTTCTCAGTTAAAGTCTGTGGATGGTCTTAGTTAAGCAATTATGTTAATAAATTATTACTATTATTACCTAATTTTGCTTAAAAAGCCCTTTATCACCGAGTTTTCTCCAAAAAGAAGTAAAAAAAGAATTTTCGCATTTACTCGCTCACATCGGCAAATTTCGCAAATTTCGCATTTATTCGCATCTATTTCGTAAATACGAAAATTTCGTATCCCTATTCATGTATCGTATAAATAAGCAATTATAATTTAAATATGAAAAAATTGAACTATGTACAGTTAAACTTCAGTAATAACGTATCTTAACAACTTTATCATCTAGGAGAGAACTGACCTCTGTTACTTTATCCGTGTCTCTTCATAAGTATCAGAATTTATCTCACGGCATGAATTTTAATTATTTTGAATCTTTTACACTCTGTTCGGGCATATATATTTTCTGTCAATAAGCTTTAGCCAAGGGGCAGTAGAGTGTTTTCTTAGCGAGAAGATTTCTAATACTTCTTTCGCTTATTTATTTATCTTGCTATCGTATGATTACAAAATGTCACGAAGAAAGGCAGCAATATCTCGCCAAAAAGACAATATTCGTGAATGAAAGAGAATGTTTTCATAAGGAGAGTACCGCGGTAGATATCGCTCTGATCTTTCTAGAGCTAACTTTAATATAACGCTTCAGGATGAGGCAAATGGTGCAAAAGAAATAGTAATGGAAGATAGATCGCGTAATACTAAATGCTTTCTGGTTTCAAGAGAATTCCATACTTAGTTCAGTACAAAAATATGCACGAAACTCGTCACAATTATAGATTATGCGCTCTGACTCATTGACAAATAAATAAAATTGATCACCTAATCTGTTTCAATAACAATTTGCTCCATGATATATTTATATCATTAAATTAAAACTTGTGGTAAATGAGTTAAATATATTAGGCCAACATGTTTCGCCTAAGTGAAACATCTCTGAAGAGTTTCTCTGAAAATAAATTATGCAATTCATCATGTGCTGTTACTTATTATTAGATCAAAGTTAAAGATTGCCTTGAACAAATCTGTTTTAGTAGTAATTTGATTTTTCTAACAGAAGTATTAGTGGAGAATAACATTTAAAAAATTCTTTAGAGAGTTAAAAAATTAAACAAATATGTTTAGTAAACGCTGCATACATCTCTAAAGCTTGCTTGTAAAGGTTAAAAGTTATAATTTATCATATGTTGTGATTAATTGTCAAACAGAAAACAATGAATGCCTCGAACTAATATGTTTTTCGGACAATTCGCTTTCTATGCTCAATATCTTTTGTCCTTTTTAATGTCATGACATTTACTTTAGAGAGTTAAAAAATCAAACAAATATGTTTAGTAAACGCTGCATACATCTCTAAAGCTTGCTTGTAAAGGTTAAAAATTATAATTTATCATATGTTGTGATTAATTGTCAAACAGAAAACAATGAATGCCTCGAACTAATATGTTTTACGGACAATTCCCTTTCTATGCTCAATATCTTTTGTCCTTTTTAATGTCATGACATTTACTTTTATTATTATTAATTAGTTTGTTATAATAACAAAAGATATTTCGTTAAAACTTACTAATGGGTTGTTAGAAAGACTTAAAGAAAACTAAAATTCTTGGTCATTTTTATTATCTTGGCATTTACTTTTATAATTATAAACAGTTTGTTCTAATAACAAAAATTAGTTTGTTTAGACTTAATAATTGGCAGATAGAAAGATATAAGGAAAACTGAACTTTTAGACTTAGTGACTTGGATCTGCCAATTCTTCTCTGGTGAGAAAGGAAACTACAAATAAAATAATAAAATTAACAACATTTCTCCCATAACAATAAATAATTATCCCTATTTAGGATGTCGAGGGAAAAATTCAACTAGCAAATGAAATATGCAGAACGTCTAGCTTATGCCATAAGAAGAATGAAATTTAACACGTTTACTCGGAAATCGCAGCCTTGGACACAATTTTTCGAGAGCAACTTTCTATAGGGTACTGAAGAGTATATCTTGAATTTCCTTTTTCTTTGATTGGTTTAGCCTGGAGTTTTGGCTTTATGGCTTAAAACAGCTTGAAATCAATCTCTTTGTAATTGTAGTTAAATTATTTGTTGTCAATTTCTTGCTCCCCATTCAAGAATTTTAGGTAATTAGCTACGTTATACATGGCTCTGATTACTTCTTTTCGTGCCTTTATGTGAGGTTTATAATAGGTCTCACGATGAAGTGTGGAAAATAAGGTGATTTTACAGTGAATATAAAAAAATTAAGAAAACAAAAATAATAGAGCAATACCTTTCCTATGGAGATTTCTATGGAAAATAGTTTAATAAAATAGAAGAAAATTTCTCTGCATTAATTTACCACTACTAATTGGATTTTTAGAGAAATTTAAAAATGATTGTATGGCAAAATTAATTAATATAATATAATAAATATTTCTAAACAGACATTAAAAAATATATCACATTAAAAGGTTTCATGTTTTGAAACTGATATTAAAGAACTAAATCCCATACTAAAGAAAGCCGAAGTAAACAAAAATAGTAAATGCCTTAAGAACTTTCCAAGGAGAGGAATCTTGTGAAATACCAGAACTCTCATTTGCAACAATTTCGTAACATAATTTAATTTTTGAGAAATGTGTAAAAATTATTTTACAGCAAAATTGGTTATTTAAAAATAAATTAAAAAAAATCTGTTTAAATATATATTTAATAATTTAACATCGGTATTGAAGCACTGAACTAACAAACAAAAGCAACTCAAGAGAGCAAAAAAAATAAATTTACACCTCATAAACTTTCTAAGAAAAATGTTTTGGCAAATCAGGAGAATTAGCTTCTGAAATATTTTCCCATTTACAATTTACTTTATAAAGAAAGTTTAAAATTGTTTTACAGTAAAATGAATAAAAATAACCTTGTGAATATTTTTAAATATACATTTACAAAATATATAATATTTTACCGTGTTTCATGCTTTGACACTGATACTGAAGAATTTAACTATGAACAAAAATAAAGCTCAAGAAACAAAAAAGAATATAGGAAATACCTCATAAACTCTCTACGAAGAATACTTTGGCAAAGAGGATAAATAGTTTCTGATACAGTTTCTCATTCACAAGTTACATTTCAGAGAAAACTTAAAATTGTTTTCCTACAAAAGGAATCCCGATAACCTAGTCAATATTTTTAAACGTAAATTTTGAAAGAAAATAAAGACGATATTTTAACGTGACTCATATTTTGATTTTGATTTTATCATGGAATAAATAATAATGAATTACTTTATAAATATATTAATCTTGCAAAATATCAGATACAGCGTCTGCACCAATTTCCTATTAATAGTTCAGTTTTTGAAGAGAGTATAGTGTTGTTTTATCACATAATTAATGGAGGTAAACTGGTCAGTACTTCTAAAGGTTTCTGACAAATTCAGAAGGAACATGCGATATTTAATGCAAAATTCTTCACTTACAGTAATTCCAACATTTTCAATAGGAAGTTGGTCTTATATTCCAAATTCCAAAAGTTCAAAAAAATCAAAGTTGTCCATTTATAATATACAAACTAAACTTCAGGGAATTTTCATCACAGCGATTCGTGGGTATTGTGATTCAGCATAGGTGAGAAAAAAAGAGGTAGTGAATAGGAAAATTAGTGAAGGATTTCTGATCAATTTGAGATTCTAGCTTTCCGATAATCTCTTCCACAAAATTAAAATATTATTTTATTCCACACAATTCTTTTACCTATCAAAACAAATAAAAGATTATTATAAATGTCAAGGTAAGCTACAAAAAGTTATTCTTTCTACTGAATATTTACTTTCAAAATAGATCTTTGAAAAGATAGGGCAGCAATTATAGGTGGCAATGTAAAGCTTTATTCAGATTATTCTATTTTTCTTGGGAAGAATTGATGTCTGACGCAGAGTTAGAAAATATAATTGTTAAATACATCCTGCATTTAAATTCTTTTAGTTTTACCATGGTTTATTTTACTGTTATAGATTAATATTTTATTGTTATAAGTTAATTTTTTCTGCTATTCGCTAAGCTTCAAAAAGCGAATCTTAGTCTCTTTATATAAGAATTCTCAGCATTTTGTAATTATTTTTTACAGTCTCGAAATTTTATGTAGTCTTGAGCTATAATTATTACCATATAAGGATATGTATGATTAGTTTAATCAATCATATTTTATCGAGGTATTTCTATTCCCATATTGAAAAATGCTTCAGACAGCAGACAAATAACAGACGTTGTTTGAAAAACACGTAATAATAGAGAAAGGGGATTCTGTCAATGATTAAGAAGTGCATGAATGTTATCGCAGTATGTATTTTTTAAAATAATTTTCTATAAATATTTAAATACATAATTTGATACATATGAAATGTGTTGTGAAACTTATTTCTTTTCTAATTTATATAAAAAAATTGTTGATTTTTTCTTGAACACTGCATTAATTTTTGGATTTTTATTTCCTAGGTAAGTGCAAGTCAGTTCAGTAATCCATTACACAGATAAGTAAAACATTCTTTAATTAATTCTTACATTGTTTATAAAATATATTTCTTTTAATATATTCGTACTTAAATGTAATTATGTAAAGAAAATATATTTAAGGCTATCCCAAAAATGTCAGTATCTGTAGATGGTTTAGTTGTATAAACACATTCATCGCCACTAGAATTTAAAGAATTAATTTCCTTATCCACGTTAGAAAAGTTTTCATTAAAGTAATAAATTTCGATAGAGTTTTGTGTTTCTTTAACTTCCAAATGCTTTTTGTCACAGAAATAGCAATCATTATACATTATAATATTATGTAAAAGTCGCTCAGAAAATTTTAAACTCTTAATTAGCAGCTCCGTTCACATGAAATTACTTTGCTTAAGATACTTCCGGGAATTTTCTATTAGCCTAGGGATGTATGATAAAATAATTACATAATTTTACTGGTGAAATGCCCTTTTAACGGAGCGGAAAATGAAGTATAGTAGATTAATTAAATTTGAAATGCATTTGAGGCGATGGTACACTAATAACAGAAAAGAAGCGATTGAAAAATGTCTTCGAGGTCTTTGATTCTATGTAAATAAACGTAAATTCAAGAAATAAATGCATTTTTAATTATATAAACTTTTAGAAATTTTTCAACATATTAATTTTCTAGGAAAGTTAATATGGCAATTGTTTCACGCACTGTTTACAAACTCATTTAGATTATTCTACCTTTATATTATTTTTATGATCAGCGGACCTTCTTTCTGCTAACTAGTTTACAATGAATTTATGTAATTCTCGAGGGTATTACATTATTTTAATATCGTAACAAGTTATGATTTTATATTCTTTATCCGCATTTTGCAATTCGCATTTTCCTTCCAATCGAGGGATAAAGAAAAATTTTAAACGTGACATGCGCGCACACTTTATGTCTATTCCCTTAAGTGATTGATGCAAAAGTATGTTTGGGCATTGCATGCAAAGTATTAAAATACAGAAGGGTTATTTGTTAGTTATGCTGCCCACATTAATAGAATGAGGGTGCGGTGTCCCAGTTAGCAAGAGCAGCGGGCCAGTGATCTGAACGTCCCTGGTTCGATGCTCGTTGCTGCAAATTCACCGCCGTGTTCACTAATGGTGGCCGGGGCACGTAAAATAGGTCTTGACTGCAATGTCCTCCAAGTTATCAAATGTACCTCTGGAGTTGCGGGGTGAAGTGTTCCGGTCTCGTCACTTGACTCGGTTCAAAATTACGGGACCGGTGATTTACCCACGTCGGGCACCGACCCTTGTGGTGCTAATTAAAAAAAGGAGTCGTCCCTTTCAGCCCAATTGCCTATTTTGACCTGGTGAAACCGGTGGGCAGTAGCAACAACAACAATACATTAATGCAATATGGTTGGCGGTGGTACAATACGGTATTGTGTATAATATGGTATTGCATACGATATGGTATTGTGGCTAGCGACACGAGCTTCAAGGGAGTGGGATCGGGTTCGAATCCCGACTAAGCCATCGACATTACTGGGCTGCTCCCTCACTGGGAGCGATGTTCGTTCACCTACATAGTGCTTCTATAAATGTAACCAACACATTTTCAGTGTCGATTAGCGCTTGATGTCAAAGCTCAAACCTGGAAAAAATTTAAGTTAAATGTTAGTTAAAAAATGTTAGTTATGAATGAGCACCAGAGGAGCCTGAAACAGTGAACCTGTGACATTGGAGGCGTCTCTTGTAGACGGACTCAGTTGAACAAGCAGTCGAGATTGTGAGACAGCTTGTTCAACTGAGAATAGATAAAGGGTAAGTGGAACTCCATGGTTGACTCAAGTGATTAAGAATGAAAATGTTAGGTAGATAGCCTATTTAAAAATATTTTAGTCCTTAGACAAATTGAGTTCATTATTCGTTACAAAAGTGTTTTTTGGAAGGAAATTGTTATTTTTGTTTTTTCTCTACATTGTAAATGCAGATTTGTTTCGTAAGAAGATGATGTTTGTCATGAATAACCTGGTTATTTTTACAAATAGGATTGGATGATATTTATTTTACAACAATTGAGGTGGTTTAACCAATGAAAAACTGCACTTCAACTGTCGTGTCTTTTTCCAATGACAGATTACGAATTTCTCTTTAGAAGCATTAAAATATGATGTCAGGTTTTATGGTTAGCTCAAGGTAAAACACGGGAGTGAAGAAATATTCATAAAATGTTATAAAGTTTCTTTTAATTGAGAGTTTTCTATCTTCTGAGTCGGTTCATTTCCAGTGGACCTATTTATAATCTCGTTTTTTGAGAAATTATGGATCAAGAAAAATAATCAATTTATTTCGGATCTGTTACAATAATCAGACTTCCAAACATGCAGAAATCAAATGCTAGAGACGACTGAAACCGTTCAAAAATCTTAAATTGTTTAACTTATGTAAGTTTTTATTTTGTTATTGAAGACCATGTAAAACAGATTTATAAATAACTTTTATTTGCCTATTTCATTACGCCTGTACAAAAGACGTACTTGCCAGCATATGTGTTAAACAGTTGATTTAACAAAACAATATTTCTTTCCTAAAATTTGTTTTAATTCGAGAACTAAATTTATTTTTCACAGTTTATATCATTCATTTTTATTTATTTTAATCTGTATAGGTTTCAAATAAAATATATATCGCGTTTCGGAGCAAAATGGATTCGCGATAATTCGAAAATGTCTTTGTATCGTCTTTCAGGTCAGAGTAATACACTTACATAGGCGGGTAATTAATTGATTCAGCAATTTTAGTCGTGATATATCTGACTAGAGGGACTTATGGAAGGATTTGAAAACGCGGCAAAATTAGTGCATTGATCTGGATGAGGCTCTCGATAGCAATCTTTAAAAGAGTTTGATGTCATCTTCACGTTACGTGACTGAATTTTAAACTAAACTAATTCTGTTGTGATATGGACGTGCCGTCGCGGATTTAAGCATTACAAATTAATAAGCTATTGATTAATAATACGAGAACTGGGGGAAAATTCAGAAATGACTGAAAGTACCTGTTAATCAGTAAGAAATTATTATATATGAAAGTTTCTCTGCTAAGAAATAAAACTCTTTAACTGGAATTTCTTGGAATACCTAAAATAAGATATTCCACGAAAGACATAAGCATTAATATTCGTATTAGATGTATGTCGCTAGACCTTTAAAGCTTTTATGGGTTTCTTTTAGATTATACGAAGTTTAAAAATGATCATTTATATTATTTTTTTATAGAGGAAATGGACACTAAAAAATATTACATATTTCTATTTCTTTAAACGTATGTAATCCTCATACTGTTCCGAAATTACATTTTCTCGACATAGATAAACAACTTAACATTGTTTTGCAACTGATTTGCATTGTGCTTACTGATTTTTTGGATTATCCGAGATGCATTTGTGAGACAGAAATATTTTAATCCGAGGAGTAAGGCTCTAAATTAAGGCTTAGAAAAAACACTATTATTGTTAAAATGATTTAGAAATTTTTATATTGTATAGTATATATGTTTTTTATTGTTTTTAACATAATATCAAGAACTGAAAAAACGGATTTTGTTCTAATATTCTAACGTTTTGAAATTCTCTTTTTGTCCTTAATTTCTTCCATTCCTTATAGTATCGCTTTCTTTCAAAATATCTGTTTCTCGGGAAATCCAGCTCTAAAGTCCCAAACCATCCATGTTAAGATCTTAACAAAATTTTTACCCGAGAAGGTAAAATCTCATGGAAAAGAGAAAGTTAATTAAGCTAATATATTAATATGAATTTTGAAGCTAATCTTTTTGCATCTGAAGGAATAATTTATAACACGTTGTAGCAAAAGAATAGAGTAGGAAACAACGTATGTTATCTCATCTCGAGGGGGTATGAGAAAAAAAAATTTTGTTAATAGAAAAAAAAATACAAAGATTTTTTTTGTCTTAAATAATTCGTAAGTTTTGTTAAAATGCCGCTCCCGTCAAAAACCTGCTTAGCATCATCCGTTTGGTTTGGTTTGGAAAGATACGGTCAACTTTTTGATACACGAGGGCTAATTAGACCTCTACAGTTTATAGCGGAATCCGAAAGGCTACAAACATCCATGCCAACAGTGGGACTCGAACCCACAGGAACTGAACCAAAAGCCAGCGTCCTAGCCATTTGGCTATCACCTGTACCCTTAGTATCATCGAAGTAGGCTTAAGTTCTAATTCCGACTAAGGCATGGACGTTCTCGTTCCATCCCCTCAGGGAGTTCTGTTGATTCCCCTATCTATAATACAGGGTCATCTAAAAAGGTTGGACACATTTCATATAATCATATTTAATTAAATAATTACAATACAAACAATTATTTTGTTGTGTAATGTGCAGAATTTAATAGAATTTTACATTAATAAGTTTCAATATGAGTACCGTTGGTTGCTTTACTCATATCAAGTCAATAATCAATCGCTAACCAGGAGTAACTGAGCATGTCTGGCGTCACTGTGGCAATTGCATCGACAATTCTCTCCTGTAAATGTGTCGAGTCCGGTACCCTTACGCTGTAAACAATGTTCTTGATGTAACCCCAGATTACAACTCCGCTAACCACAAAACACATTGAGGTCTCTCCTGAACGGTCAACATTGCACTGACGGAAAGCCGAACGAAGACCTCTTCCACCTTGCATCGCTTCTGCACAACGTTCCATTTCACGGTTGCGTACCAGTTACATTTAGAAATATTCGACACTTGCCAAGTTGTTTGAAAAGAATATTATTGTGTTTGCTCAATTTCTTTTAGAATTATGAGCTTTCGAAATGTATCCAACCTTTTTCGATGACTCTGTATAATAAATACACGTAATTAATAAATCAGCAAATTCATGGTATGAAATGGTTCAATGCCCCGTTTAGGGGGCAAGGGACTTTCAGCTTCGAATTCTTGAATTTGCAATTTTTAACGCTATGCATAGAATGAGAGTAATTAATATTCTTTTTCACTACATTGAAGACACATAGAATTCAAAATAAGGTTTTTTTGGCAGAACGGTGCCTGATTTTCAAATTTTTTTTTTAAAAAATGCTAATATATTTCAAAATGCTCCTCGCGCATTCTACATCATTTAAAAACTTTAAAATTTTACATATAAGTTTACCATATATATATATATATATATATATATATATATATATATATATATATATATATATATATATATATATATATATATATATATATATATATATATATATAATTCTGCCTGTTATTTTTTTATTTGTTTTATTTCATGGTCTATAAATTTGAAAAATATTTTTGGTTTCAAAGAACTATGCACAGTTTTGTGACAAACATCTCAATTAACAATTCTGAGAAATTTGGAAGAAATTAGAAGAAAATGAATGCGCGTGGATAATTTTGAAAAAGTCTAGCATTTTTGAAGAATTTTATTTAAAACATGTCTCTCTTTCCACAAAACATTTACTTTGTGAATTCTAAATTACGTCAACGTAGTAAAAATTAATATTATTTATACTCATGTGGTATGTAGAGCAAAATATGGAATATTTCAAAAAAAAAAGAGTGAAAGTTCCTTATACCCCTAAAAAAAGGAAGGATTCGTTAGAATCAAATAACGCACAAGCCATATGATGCTGATTTTACGGCCAGATACATTACTTTCTATTATTTTATTTAGGTGTTCCTTGCTGTACAACTGAAGATTAAAGTTCTGTAGAAAAGCCTTTGAACTTTTACCGAAAAATGGAACTTTTTCTAAATTACCATATTAAAAGTTATATTAAAATTTCCTTTCCTGGCTTCTCTTTCAAATTCTGTACACCTTTGTTTAGTTCTGTTTTTATCAATCAGTTTTCAGAATTTTCGATTAACAGTAAAAAATCTATAAATGGAATTTTTTTCCAATTTGCCACATTCCTTTCATGGCTTCTCTTTCAAATTCTGTACACCGTTTTTTAGATCTGTTTTTATCAATCAGTTTTCAGAATTTTCAATTAACAGTAAAAATCCTATAAATATTCCCCTCGTGCCACAAAATTTGTCCTCTCTAAAATTATTAAAAATTTCACAAACAAAATTTCCATGTACCGTATAACACGTCATTTTAATATTTCACCCAAAAGAGAAAGAAAGATTACGAAATTTTAGCAGTTGGTTCAAAAAACATATCGACTACAAAATCTGATAAATTTTGAATTTCGATTGTATCAAACTGGAATTTCGAATTATTGGAGCATTCTACAATGATCTATATAAAAAAACACATGTCGCTTACCCCTTTCAACTACGTCATATCTCAAAAATTGGCGATTTTTAGTTATTCTTGTTTTTAGATTGCCCTGAAAGAGTATTATATCCCTGCAGGAGCGTCATATCTCACCGCTCAATATTTAGCCGCTAGAGAGCAGAATTAAAATTTATTTTCAATACATCTCAATGTACTTTTAAACTTTCAAATCACTCTCCTGAAAAATATTGTATTTTGAGATATGACATTGTTGAAAGGAGTGAGCGATGTGTGAAAACAAATAAACAAAATAAACAAAGAATATAAATTTATTTTCTGGTTCCAGTTAGATTCAGCCAAATGCTATATGAATGAAATACAAATCGTAATTCACGCATCATTGATTTTTCATTATCACTAGTAACATGTGAACAAAAATAGATAAAGTTCAATTATTTAGTCGTTTGGCATAGGTTGGTTCGATGAAAGTGGTCAAAGAAAGAAATGATCTGTTATTTTGACTCAGCAATAATGCTTATTGTGCTGTTTACTAGATTATTTTATACAAAAACAAATATCACCTCTTTACAAGGCAAATGTCGATGTATGAAGATAAAAAAAATACTTTTAAGGATCTGCGAACTTCTTCAAAATAATGAGTTTTGATTCAACTCTTATAAATAGTAATAATTAGAGAATTAAAGTATTTAATACTACGAGTGTAGAACTACTGGGAAGGAAAAGAAACGTGTTATTTTGCTTCATGTATAACAAATTAATGTGGTCCAGAGGTAACCTAGTAGTAGCAATTCAGCTTTCGGTACTGTTTGTGCTCGGGTCGAATCCCGTCAAGCACCGCTAAATACCTTCGTTTCTAGGCCGGATATGGACACGTTAACCTTTTCCTTACGGGGTGGGATAGCATGTATCCCAAGAATACCGGTCCACGAATGTATATATATATATATATATATATATATATATATATATATATATGTGTGTGTGTGTGTGTGTGTGTGTGTGTGTATGACAGGCAATGGATTTACGCGTGTTATATCAATTTGCAGTCTTCTTCATTTAACAATACATGGTACAGGGGGAAGGCAGACACTTAAATAAGTACTCAGCATTATCCAATTTAATTAGCTTTTAATCGTTTCAACTAACTATTCGTTCACGTAAACCACCACTCCACGATATGCACGTTTCATCGCTCGCCATTTTCAGACCCGACTAGCATGCGTCAGATCTCAACAACTTATTCCCGCGCTCTGCCTAATTCTAAGCTTTCATTAACGCGTCCCCCCTTATAACGCATGCGCAAAGCACCACATGGAAAATTCTGGAATCCTCTAAGCATTTGTTTTTGCGCCAAACCCTGTACATCTAAAAGTAATTTTCCCCGATGGAACTTCAATCCACTTTCGTTTAACCGAGGTCATCCTCCGAAACAGGGAATAACCCTTTTCCCAACGCCTTTTGATAATGATTTTAATGTTAACTTTTGCTATTTTAAAGCCCCCTGTAATTATTTAATAATGTTTTAACTAACACACACACACACACACACACACACACACATATATATATATATATATACATATATATATATAAACCCCTTAATGGTTGTTCTTACAAATAGGGTATGAAATTTCGGTTTTCAAGAGGGAATTGAAAAAATGGGCGACTCCGTAAGCTAAATGTTAAATCCGTAGACCGGAATGTCTTTGTTCGAGGTCAATAGGTGGGGAAGCCGCCCTGGGGTTGGTTGGTCAAAATTATGGTAGCACCTAGCCAAGTCGGACTCCGACCCTTGTGGTGCTATTATAAACCGGTGCCGCACTACTCAGCCCGAAGCCTACATGGACCTGATCTGGAACTTCCCACCAAGAAGCATTAGGAACAACAACTTAATGCGATCCTTCACTTTGCTAGTTTTGACATGCGATAATGGCAAAACATACCAAAAGAAAAAACATTCATTGGTGTACCGCGAAGGCTTTCATATGAAAAAAAAAATTGCAAAACTATTTTTTAAACAACTAGAAAATTTGAGAAGTGTAGTTGTTTTTAAAAATACTTAGTCATGTTGACATATTAAAAAATTTTACCCCAAACTTTTCAAAGGTACATATGATCACGAACATTTAAAAGTAACAGTTAACAACAAGTATAGACTCTATTGTTTTTCTTCGCACCGAACAATATCCATTTTTCCACTTTTCCATTTTCTTTCCTGTTTTAAACTTTATTTTTACCTTTTGTTTGTTGAACCCATTTCCACCGATCCTGGGATAAAAGGCTCTTTTTCTCGATAGATCACGTATGTTTCTTTTGTCCTTTGAGAGAAAAATAAAGAAATACCATGATTGAGAAGAGGAGCTCTGGAACAAAAATCATTGCGTCAGACTAAATTGATCTTTTAAAAGAATAAGTTCGGGGTTTCGAAACGTTTGCCTGACTTGAGTTTTTGATGGATTTGGGGACAGTTATGAAATGTGATTGTGAATTTTCTTGGAAGAAGTTACATGAATAAGTAGACATATTATTGAACTGCTGGTTTTAAATTATTGGAAATTAAATCTCCGGCATAGTACTGTTGCATAATAAAAAAAAGCTAATTAGAAATAGTCAATGTCATGTCAGCGACAGACACTTTTCTAGTACACAGACAAGGTAGAAAATTTTTAACGTAGGATTACATTCCTGAATAACAGTCCTCCGGAAAGAAAAAAAAATCAGAGTCCGTCGCGAGTTATAATTTTGGCAGCGCGTCAAACCTAGTAGCAGTAAACAGTTAAACAGAAAAATACTAAAATGCGTAAAAAAAAAGGTAAACGATTTCGTTAGAAAATACTACCAGAAATATTTTTTATACCATTGATCTTTCACATCACATTATAAATCAGATCTTCACAACAGTCAATTATACCTTACATACTATATAATTGGAAAATTGTTACTA
This sequence comes from Dolomedes plantarius, assembly GCA_907164885.2. Lineage (NCBI taxonomy): Eukaryota > Metazoa > Arthropoda > Arachnida > Araneae > Dolomedidae > Dolomedes > Dolomedes plantarius. The sequence goes on along the minus strand of OU015498.1, from coordinate 153,548,071 downwards.
TTAACTTAAAATTAGTGATTATTTAATTTTAAAGATGTGGTGGTATTAGTACAACTTACGTAAGCTAGAGAAACTTATGCTCTATTTTCAGAACAATGAGGAAGTGACATTTTTCCTAATGCGTTATAAAAGAATTACAATTCGTGATTTTCGCATCATCAACGTTTCATTATCACTAGCAAGTACTAAACAAAAAAAAAACGGCTCAATTATTTAGTCATTTGGCATAAGTAGAAACGATGAAAGTGGTCAAAGAAAGAAATAACAAGTTCTTTGGCCGAGTAATAATCCTTAGAGTAATGATTACTAGGAAAAATTAAAAAATAAATTCTTTCAAAAAAAAGGTAGCGCAGCTTTGTGAAGATTTGCATGAATAATTTTGAGTACTAGAAAGGCAAGAATAGAACTTTTTAAATACAGAAGGAATCTCCGACAAGATGTTTTATCAAAACGTACACATTACAATAAGACGCTGTGTGGAATTTGCTAACAACCCTAAAAAAGGCTAGACCAGAACACTGAATCCAGAAAGTCAAACCCCAAGAAATGATTTCCGCATAACAGAGTACGCATCAGTGTGAGATCGCAGGGAAAATATTTTGTAACAATAAGTTTGAACACTAGAAAGACTAGGAGAGAATATTCTAACCCACAGGTGAGTCTAAAAAAAATGTCACTCTATAACAACACATGCTAAAAATATCCGAAGAGAAACACTATTACAGAGGCCAACTGCGAGCAAAGTCATTCCCGGTGTTTAGTTTGGATTTCTCTGAGCACAAAGGGCAAACCCGTGAAAAAATCAGCCAGATAAAATGGCTAGGAGATACGCTCAAACACAGAACTCCCAGAAAAATATTTTCTATATCAAAACGTTTACACCAGCGAAAGAATGCAGGGAAAAAAGGAATTTGGGAGATAAGATAGATAAACCCTAGAAAAATGTTACCCTAATCATAATGTACACACCAGAGAAATGAAGCGATGAGAAATTGGGATCCAATAATTTCGTTATTTAGAAAAGCTACTGGGTGACGAATTCCTGTCAAATAATTATATCATAACATATAACTTTGTTCAACATACAATACAAAAATAAAAAACAATTATTTTAATTTTTTATTTGGCAACAATAATTTCAAACTCTAAAAAGATAAAGAGAGGATGCTCTAAACAGAAGTAAAAATGGAAAATGTTTTCCAACTTACAACATATACATCAACGTAAGGACTCAGGAAGGATATCAAATACTAAAAAAGGAGAGAACAATTGTACTTAAAGGCTGAACTCATGGAAAAGTATGCAAAAGAGTTGTTTTTTTTTGGGGGGGGATTTTATTTTAACTCCTTAATTTGGATCAAGAGTCTTATGTGCTAATAATACAAAAGTTAAATAATTTTTATTAAAAAAAAAAAAGGTCTTATTTTGTAGAAATTTTTTTTCAAACGGTAATAAGTATATTATGAAACTTATATAATTACTGTGCCAAACAATTACTAGAGAATTAAAACAATTAAAAAAAGATAAAATTTACAAGGACTTTTCGGGAAATTCAACACCAGTGACTTTATGGTGTATTAATCATCAGATCGATTAGTAAGACGAAATGTTCTCGATTGCGAAGAAAGAGTTACTAACGTTAAAAAAAAGAATCAGAGAGCATATATAAAATTTTAGCATGAGAATGCATGATGGAATTCGGAAACAGTAAATTTGACTTGAAAAATGAGAAGAGAACGTTTAATTTCAGATGCAAACACTACAAATATTCTTCCTTTTATCACAATAGATACACCAGCCAAAGAACGTAGAGAGCGAATTTTAAGACATTGATTTCGTATTCTGTATTGCTAAAATACAGCATATTTAAAAAATATAATTCCCAAATGTTTAGGAATAACAATATAGCTCTAAGTAAAGTCAAATTCAACGACTGGAAAGACCCATTCTTTTATATAACTTTCATAACTACATAAAGAATCCAAAATAGTTTCCCGATTGTCTCTCTAATAAGGTTAACGAACAGTCGCTTCAGACATGGAATGCTGAAGGCTAATAGAACGCTTGGGAGGCTCAAGTAAGTCAATGGGGATTTTCTTATAATGTGTTCAAACTGGAGCGTTGAAAGGAGGGATTAGTTTTTGAATCCTCAGTGTTTAAGTTCCTTGTACTGTCATGAATTTAGAGAGAATAAGGAGTTAAGGAAAATCTTCCGAGTTCATATCCGATGTCCTTTTAAGGTAATGAATTATATTTAGATGTATGGTATTTATTGACTTGACCTGATAATTGACATCAATAAATATGTGTATAACATCTCATATTTTTATCATAGATTATTTAATTAGACTTTTAATTATTTTCTGTACTTTCAAAATATCAGATTATTGAAGTATAACGTGTATAAAAATTTGTTGTATAAAAATAGTATACATTTTTGTATTTAATTTCTCTGATAGATAATCTTGTACATATATGCAGGAAAGGTGTAAGCAAAATAACATTGAGTATATATTGAATGTAGCTTCTTTATACATTGTCCGTACTTTTTTCTTAAAGCCGGCTTTTGAAAATACATAAAAATCACTGAGGGTATAAAAACATACCCGTAAGGATTCTCTCTCCATTTATAAAACAAGCAGGCGTTAACAGCATATCGTGACTTTGGTTTAACTATCACGTAGTGATGTGCACATTTTTTTTTCGGAATACAGTTGCCAAGTTTAAAATAAAATCAGAAGTAACATTTAACAAGATTAAGTAGGAATTTATATGTATTACTAAAGTATGTGCACTTATACACATATTATATGAGTGTTGTGATGATACTTTAAAGCTGTTTCTGACGTCAGGACTACGCATTCCTCTTATGTTTTCCACTCTAATCATCATGTTAATTTTATCTAGTAATGTGTTACCCTTGAAAATACCACCGTTACAAAAGGCTCGGGTTGCTAATATGTAAAAATGAGAGTTTGGATTTAAAGAAGGAAGGAACTGTTCAAGGCAGAGTAGATTCCTATGCAGGTAACCAATGAGTAAGGGTTGCAGAAGCGGACTAAAAAGCGGGATTAAGTTCTCAAATTTTTCCTGAATTTTACCCGAGTATTTTTCGTCTTTGAATAATACGTGTACCACAAACCATTCGCCTTAATTATTAATGAAATATCTATATTTATAATGTAAAGAATTTTAGTTTATTGGATAAAGAAAAATATATTTATTTTTAATTTCTTTTAATTTAAGTAAATTTAAGCTAAGGAGTCCTAAGACCCGAAATAACAGAATAGTCTATGAAGTTTTTGATTTTTTCAATTTGCCACTAGATTAGAAATTTATCGAAGACTAGATTGCATAATTTTAAATAATATCAATGCAATCTAATTTTGCTGTTTATAACTGCAGTAAATAAAAATTTGTCTAGAAAATTTTATATGAAATAAATCAAGAAATGTAAATGACACTCGATGTCATACCTTTTGACAGCAAGAGGGGATTGGTTTCTGAGATGATCGAATAAGATCTAGTTAAACTAGTAGTTAATACTGTGGACACGCTTATGACATAGGGTCCAAAGAGCTAGGTAGTGATAAATTGTAAAACATGGTAAAGTTGTTTATCCCATAAAAATGCTATTTTTTCAACATGAAATTTACTACTTTCGAATACTCAGTTTTAAAGCCATTGGTTCCAGTAATTTGCCTCGGATACCGGGTTCTGCAGTCCCTACAAATGGGGTTGAATCTTGTTGAATTTGAGTATGACATGTTTATATAATCGATAATTCACAAAAGTAATGTGTCCCGTCGTCAAGACATACGCGCGTGAAGCCTGAAGACCAGTCGCTACGTAGCAAAACCTTTATACGCAGCCGAGGGTTGATTTCCCATGTTCGGTGATCAGTGTCATTCATGTAGGGCCCTAGGCTGCCGGATATACAGTACAGATCTGCAATCCACACAAGGCATCCCGAGCCCCCTTATATAATCGATAAAGTTAAGCAATTAGATTATAAATTACATCTATGTCAATATCGAAAAAAAGTCTACCTGCACAAAGAATCGAGAGTAAAATTTCGCGGGCTGGGATGACATTGAAATGAACTTGACATAAATATGTACTCAAGATATTCCTATATCAGTTCAGTTACTAAGAATTTTCGGTTCGTAACATCGTATACATGAATACAAAGAGTATAGGAAGCATGAGAGAATATCTTCACTTTTAGATTATTTTTTAACATTTGAAATTCCAGATGAATAATAAGAAATGCAGAAAAGGACAATTAAATCTTTTATTGTAATTTCAACCCTCTGATTGTCCATTTAGAGTTAGAGAAGTGTGATAAAACCTCTGAAACTAATATGTGTATACGTTAACGCTGCACACGTTAACACAAGCATCAATTACTTCACAATGGATAAATCGCAATTGGATATCGTGTAAAGAACATTACTTATGCCACATAAATTATTATTGTTATGAAAGAGCTTTTTTTAAGCATCTGTTACTTGTGTAACATTGAAAGGTTATTCAAGGATATTTTATTTATCTTATTTGAAACGTTTATCCGTGTTTAATTTTTTTTAAGAATGTATAATTTATCTTTTGTAAGATATTTTCATTTGAAAGGTAAATAAACAGAATCAGATTTAAAAGGGAATGAGACATAGTTGTGGACATTAATTTACTTCTAGCAAATAATTACAATATTAAGTGTCTTGCACGATTTTTATTATGTGAAGGAAACACATAGCGCTTCGGTAAAGATTCGGTCGAAATAATAAATTTTGTTGAGTAAAATCTGATCACAATTCATGTTTCTCGGAATTTATTGCAGTCGTAAACATAAAAATAGGTCATTAAACTTTATCTTTGGCATAATTTAACCATAACCTTGACCGAGATTTAGAAGCTTTTTTTAATGCCTCAATTTATTCAAAATCGTAAATCGAGGAGCAAACTTAATGAAAGCATATTTATAAATGTTTGATTTCATTACTTAAAACATTGCTAATTCATTGAAGTCTGTTGAGACTTATTCTGCCCCCTAAAAGATAAATAATATTCAAATGAAATTTAAGAAAAGAAAGTGGATATTTAAATTTTATTTTCATGTAAGCATAGAAGCAAACCGCATGATTGTACTGAAGTATATATATATATATATATATATATATATATATATATATATATATATATATATATATATATATATATATATATATATATATATATATATATATGACGTGGCTCTTAAACCACATTACTTCTTCTACTAAACCAATTACTCTAAATGACAGTCATCATCAAAGAGCCGGTGAAGTGACTGCTACTTAAATAACATTTAAGGACTTTCTTTATTAGCATTAATTATAACTCAATCCAATCCGCAATTTCCCACCATCTCTCAGCTCATGACACGCGTCCTCATCGAACGGCAAGCAACCCTAATCTGCCTTTGTTCTCTTCGCGCGTTATCCAAAAGCACGCCGAAATTTCGAGAGCGTTCAGTGTCTTATGATCAATGACTCAGCGTCACGCGCTTCCAAACATGTACGTGGAAAACTCAAGAATCTGACTCAATCTTCTGATGATAGCTCAAGGCTACTCTCACACAAACCCAAGAGAAAGCCAACGTATCGGAATCTGTTGACTCTTTCTTTCCATCCGGCTAATATCTCGCTTAATAATTATTTATTCATATTAATTCCTTTAGACTTAGCATCAACCGACCTTATTAAATATACTTAATAATAGTTTACGCCCCTGGAAATTACTTACTTACACACACACACACACACACACACACACACACACACACACACACACACACACACACACACATATATATATATATATATGTGTGTGTGTGTGTGTGTGTGTGTATGTGTGTCCGTGCGTGTGTGTGAGCGTGTGTGTGTGAGTGTGTGTGTGTGTGTGTGTGTGTGTGTGTGTGTGTGTGTGTGTGTGTGTGTGTGCGTGTGCGTGTGCGTGTGTATGTATTTGTTTGTTTCGGTAAAATATAACAAAACATAGTGCCACTTCCTAAGGCCCCAAAATAATATTTTTCACAGCAATAAATTACAAATATTGAAGACTTGGTGAAACTTTTTTTCCTTTTATGTAGATAAGAAGTAAATTTAAATGATAGAAGAAAATTTCTTTTCAGGACACTAAAATTTCCTATTGGCCGATTAAATAACTTGTGATGTGTACAGATATAACATAATTTTTATAGTAGGTTATTTCTTTAGAAGCATGTCTGAGAGCACTTAAATAGTCTGAGAGCACTTAAGTGGTTTGATGCAGCAGCACTGATGTAATCACGTGAATGAATACGAAATTATTGATGTCATACGTTTCTCACTAAGATCTCCATAAAGCGTTTACAATTAAATATTAGCACTCTATACTTTTGAAAACAAATATTTTTCCCTTACTGTTTTCTCGAGTTGTGACATGCTATTTGCAACTGCCTAAAAAAAACAACTTGAGCAGAATTAAGGAAATGAATAGTCGTCGTGCCATAATCCCAGTGAATATTTGCGTAAAGTTTAAAGGGAAAGTTCATTTTATGCTCTATCATTTAATTACAAGCATGGCTAAACCAGTAGTATTTGGTAAATACTTGGACAGAATTATCTCACGATATCCGAGAGGAAATAACTTGCCTTAATCAAAAGACATTAATTAATTAATATAATTTCGAGGTGACATACTCATGATATACCTTTTAGAAGATATATAATATAACTTTTGAGTTGGTGAACTGCTGATAATACGTATATTCAGTTGATATGAGTTGATTTAGATGTTGTTGCCTACAGGAAAATGTCCGAATCACTGTAATTTTAAAGGAAAAATTAGAAAATATCTGATTTTGTCTTAATAGTCGAATGCAAGTTCAAGATGAACCAAAAGTCACTAATTTGGTTTCATATTTCGGATGTATATGGATTTCAGAGGAACTAAAATTCAAAGGAATCGTCTAATGCTCAATAAATATATATGATGCCAATCAGGCACAAAATGTTAATGCTTCTGTTGCCATATTTCAAGATACACTATAAAAACGCCACATTTACCACGTACATTTCTATAACTTCCATGAGCTTAATGGGTCAGAACAGAACAAAAAAAGTTCCCAGTGACCTTCTACAAATGTGTATGGAGCGATTAAGCCGATGTGCGAGATAAAAATGAAAAGAAAACATATTTATTTAATGTCTTTTGACATTTATACTTGAGTTTAATTAATTCCATACCACTTTTTTTTCATTTTATTTCTCTAACTACCATGTTCAGCATTAGCCGGAATAGAAACGTGGTTCAATTTCTTCGAGCAAACAACTTCCTTCTGCAAATATAAACATCTAGAAACACGTTTGCAGGCGAAAAGTGTTCCCGTTGAAGGATTAAGCGAATGAAAATATAAAAACCAAGGCCTTATTGATCGAGTTCCTTCTCTGATATTACTTCAATAAGTTTTAGGAGACAAGTGATGTAAAGAAATAACGTTACTATATGGTTTTATTCCAGTTACCCTTTCAAGTTCCAACGCTATACTTTGAAAAGATATTTTAAATATGATTTTACAGTTAATATATGTCCACACTGGAATGTTATTTGGATATTAATTTCCATATCAAAGTATATAGACTGATAGTTGAAAAACTGTAACTATTAGGTTGTTTATTCTTTTCAGTTAGAGCTTAAACGAAATACCTCCGAGAAGCTTTAAACAATTTATGAATAAATTAAGCGATAGAGAGTATCTGTATAGAACACGTAATTCTTCAGTTATAGAGAAGATTGGTTCCAGATGAAACCGTGTAAAAAAATAGAACGCAAATGAAGAAATTGAAGAATGGTTTCAGATATGAATACCCGATAAAAACGATAAGAGCCATTTCAACTGTGTAAAATCAAAACATACCGTGTACAATTCGAACTGCGTTTAGTTTCTAAACCGCGTAATTTCGAAATCATGAAAAAAAGGCCATTTAAAAAGATAATTAAATGTTCTTTAGTTCAATTAATTCTGACTTTTTGTCGGTAATTGAAAGCGCTAAAAATTGATCACAGAAGAGCCAAATTTGTAAGAATACGGTATCCTTTAGTAAATGCGTAGAAAATAAAGGAACAAGTTTATCACTTGGGGGGGGGGGGGTCAACGGCTTTTTAGATTATTCCATTTAACTTTCATTTGGCATTTCTTGAAGTTTGCTGTCAATTTTGGCTGAATTCCGTTGACAATATGCCGTCTATTGACCATCCTTAGAATAATTAGTTCAAACATTGCCATTTTTGAAAGAACTCAAAAGTGATGAAAACGTGAATCGAAACTACAATCATTTTTAGTTCAAATATTCCATACTGTTTTTCACTAAACTTACACGTTTACACATGTTTTAATAGACTCTAATGTTTAACTGAATGCCAAGTTACTGAATTAATTATCGTTGCAATATTTAGATTAGTAAGAAATCGCTCTGTTCTCAGATACAATCCCTTTAATTACATTTACAACTTTTTAACGTTTATCTTTGTTTTAACATTCGAAGGAACCATTCGTAAACTTAGATAAGATATGGGTTCACATGAAATTTCATTGCTGCCATCTGATACCTAGAAGAGAAATCTTAATTTCAAGCCAGTATTATTTATTTTTATGAAAACGGCACAAATGTCCATTGGGTTTCAAGCAGATGAAAAATAATGGAAAAGTTTTGACTAATTGAGAAAGATGAGAAATAAACTATAAATGCTGTTAAAACAATATTTGAGGAACTAGTTATTTCTGAAAATAATAGGGGACATAATGAATTCTTGATATTTAATATCTTAAATAGATTGAAATATTTAATTAAATTGTTTAAAATGTTGTCTTTATAAAGGTGGAATTTTGAAACTAGTTTTCAAGATTCTTCATGATTATTGAATAGAGGGTGACTCTACAGATTTCATGTGATCTGGTTTTTGCTTAAATTTGAAACATGTTTTAAATGTTATTATAGTGTTTTTTAGTACATACTGTACAAACAATCATATTTTCCCCGATTCCAGAGAAAATGTCACATACAATTCCTGTCTTAGGTAGAGGAGTATTATTGCAAGGTGGCAATCAGACGGAATTTAATGGTTTATAACGATAACATAAATACACGCCAGCATATCTTACACTTATCTGCTGAAACTATAAAAGGTGTTAAAATAACATGTTCCACGAAGAACATACAATACGCCTTTGAGAATTTAAGTTGAACAATTAATTTGGGAAAGGAATTTTAATGTTCAACGAGATCAAACAAGAGTTAGCTAAAGCATGAAATAATTAAAATTAGACTTTGCTAAATTAAAAAATGTACATTGAAATTCGGAAGCAATGAAGTAAGGTTTTATTCAAGAGATGTGAAAGACTTATTTTCAGAGGGGCTGAGTAAAATATATTCAACAGGGAATTTCATCAATGAAACCAATAAGCATTTGCTACAGTATGATATATTTGAATTTATCTTGAAAAGTTTAAAAGATAAGATTTTTATAAAAACAATCATGCACACATATGCCAGATATATTAATATATATATATATTTTTATTTTCATTACTAAAATGAATACAGAGTCTGTTTAGTTGCCTTAAGCGTAACCTGATAGAATAATACTTAAGTACTACAAAATTTTTATCTTACAAATTTCATATACATACCAGATATAAAAATCTTGCATTTTTAAAACTTGTTTATTTATTATTTATAAGTTCTTTATACTTGTTTAAACGTTAATGCAAACTTTCGAAATATTTCCTATAAAAAGCCATTTAGTAAATATTATTCCCCTCAAAATAAACTAAACTGAATTTCTAGGCAAAACAGCTTATACTTTTTAAAGTTCTAGAGAACGGACGAAAAGTTAAGATGAAATTATGGCTATATTTACTCTCTCACATTAGTTTGAAATCCAAGTAAAATATTTGCACATCGGCAGCAAATATTCTCATCATTACTAATACATATATATTTATATATTTTTTTTCTTGAAATAACTCCAATACGTTATGAAAACAAACTTGTTTCTGCAAATGATATGAGAGTTAATATTGATGCTCTGTAACATTCAGTAATACTAAAAGGGCTTGAAATATTCTTAGACCTTTCTGGAGACGTTAAAAGAACTTCCATACATCTTTATTCGTTTACTTTAATTTATGAATTCGTGCTTACGTAAATTTAAATAATGAACCCATATCTGGTCCATATCCCAGTAATATTATTCTTTATTACTGGGAAAAGTGAAAAGAAAAAGTAAATATCTAAACTACTTTATATAATCCCTATTAGCAAGGATAAAAAAAATCGATATTTTTGTGCCTTACATTTCAGTTCTTATTATATCTTTGTGTTGGCTTGAGGTAGCCTAGCGGGAGCGGCTGTCTAGGGTACTAGGATCGAAACCCGACAAGCTCCATTCAATATCTGCGTGTCTAGGCCGAATATGGGCAAGTGAAATCCGTAAACCGAAAAGTCCCTCTAGGAGGTCAGAGACGCTGGGAGAGGGTACGATCCTCCCAGATGTCGTTCCTGTGGGTGCTCAGTCAAAATATGAGGTGGAACCTGACTAAAATGGATATAAACCGAAACCGAAACATTCATTACCCATTATAAACCGAAACCGAAACATTCAGCCCACTACCCTGTATGAACCTGGTCTGGCCAGCGGGCATTAAAAACAACAACAAGAACATATCTTTATGTGTTCTCTATCTGGATTTCAGGCATCTCCTTTAATTCTAAAGAAGTAGGAGAATGTGCCAATTGTCACTTCATTGCCCTAATAACAAGTTCCACTAATCTAAGGTTGAACATTGGACTTTGTAACCCGCACATATTTTGATTCGTTTACACAGGGAATTGCAAGAAATTATATATGTGCTTCATTTACGGACATTTCCGTATCTCAGAAGATTATTTATCTGAATGTATTGGAAGATTATTAAATATTTATCATACTGTGAACTATGTCCTAATTATTCTCACACTTTAAAAGTCAGGAAACTATTGCATAGTGCAATGATATCCAAACATGCATAGACAATAAAGCATTTGCAATAATAAAAGAAGGTATGGATATCTAAATTCACATTAGGTTAAAGTGAAACTATATCTGGGTCAATTATGTCACCTTTAGGGACGTTTGCATTTATAATGTGTCTTTTACCATCAAATGAAAAAAATTAATTGTTTCCCTGAACCTTTTTAAATCTTTTACATTATTGAAAGAATGCAGAATATTAAATCAAAATATAAGATATAATATATATATATATATATATATATATATATATATATCAAACAATAACGCTTCCCTTCATTAACTTTGTCTTACCGCAACAAAACATTATCCCTCAATTTGATCTAAATACCAAATTAATCTATTAGATTCTCGCCGAAGTCCACGTGCGGACAGAAAGCTTATATAAAAAGATTGTTCTAGAAGCTATGACGTGACCTCGTCCGATGCGGCGTCATGAGATCAGGTGTTACGTTTTAACCAATTAAAAGTTCAGTGTGTCTGTGCATTTTCGCAAGAATCAGAGTTCCTCGGCGTCTCTCTGCGCACTTGTGTATTCGCTCCCAAGCCATTAACATCTAGTGTCTTAGCTGTCCGTATCGCCGCAGCGTTGCGCTGCTGGTTTTTTTCCCCGCTGATGCGATGCTACCCGCGGCTGCCCGCGATGTCCGTCCAAACCCAATTGATGTTAATTGAAGCCGTCCAACAAAAAAGTACATTTTAATAAAGAATAGAAATGCGATGAACTCTTCGTCTCTGGTTTTGATTGAGTTGGTTTTTAACTTTGGCCTGCCCCGGTTATATGACTACAAAACTACGGATTAAATCGGAACTTTCCCACGTTACCCAGGATTTATTATTACACACACACACACACACACACACACACACACACATATATATATATATATATTTATATATATATATATATATATATATATATATATATGTATGTATGTATATGTATATATATATATGTATGTATATGTATATATATATGTATGTATATGTATATATATATATATATGCATGTATATGTATATATATATATGTATGTATATGTATATATATATATGTATGTATATGTTACGTTTTTAAAACGTTATAACGGGGAGAGTTAAATTTAAATAATTTATTAAGATTGTTCAGCTTACATACACTTTTAGAGGTGTTTAAAAAAAAATTACATGAAACCTATTAATTCACTTGTGTCGTGGTTTGTACCTTTTAAGGATGCGGGTTGTGATAAGCAATAACCCATTAAAATACAATGTCTGGTTCGCTGCTGATGGCCCTGCTGTAGAGGGCTGAATCATGAAAATTATTTTAAATTAACTTGAAATTAGTTCACTGAAAAAGAAAGCTGAAATAAAAATTACCTAAAAAGGAACGAAGAAAAACTACGAGGCAACCGAATGACATGACTAGATTTTACAAACAAAATAACATAGTTTATTAATGTATTACATTATTTACAAGTACCAATCCTTTTTGCCACTTAGGCTAGTTTCATTAACCGTGGAACCAATATCCTCTCAATATTTCTTATTACAACATTCATTATAGAAAACTTAAATAAATGACTTATCGAAAAAGTGGCTGGCGAAAAGAATTAAAAAATTAACAAAAAAAAACTAAATAATAATTGAATGATCTTTTTAACAAATAAAAAAAAGGGAATCATTAAATTTACCGTCTGCAGACAAGAAGGGTTATTAGGGAAATCGGCGAGGGCAAGGTTGTAGGCTAGGACAAGGCATGTCGCGAGGAGATCTCATCATCTCGGATACATCTCAGGCAAGCTGCTCGCACCAAGGGCCCAGGGTCTGTCTCTCCGGTCCAGCTCCAACCCCCTCCTCTCCAAAATAAATCCTCCCCCGACCAAGGGCAATTCACCCTTTTTGTAGTCGTCCGCTCGCAAGATCGTAAGAAAGGAGATTTGCTCGGCGCCGAAGATTTAGGATTGTAGATCCTTCCACATCAGCTTGTGAGAAGGGATTTAACATATATGATGATGAATACAATTGTATGTTGACCTTTTATCTTCGTTAATGCTATAATTTTAACTTTTGTGGAGCAGTTTGAAATTTGTGGATCATGCTCGGCAATGCTGTTGGTCTTCATGTATCCATGCGCGTCTGCAGGTGTTTTCGTGACGGAGCGCTGAGTTGCGCGTAAAACCATTTCAATGTCTGTTTTCGAGATGTTTCTTGAAATGGATACTTTTGCTAATCCCTTTATCCGGTGTAGAGTCTGGGAATGTGCAGAAATGGCGAAGATCTCGTTACATTGCCTACCAGCCCAGCTTACACAAGGGTTTGGGTTCATAATCCAAAATTTACTATTAATTGAAGAAACAAAAATAAAACACTCTAAAATTAATAATTAACTATGTTGAATACATACCAGCCACCAAAAAAAACTAATAAAAAACAATATACCAGCCACTTTAACAAGTAAAAGAATATAATGCACATAAATGTTACAGTCATATTTAGTTATTTAATTATAAATTATTAGTAAAGTTAAGGAATCAAATATTAGTGCTAGCCGTGATCCAATATTTTAATATACTCTCATGCTACCTCCCATTATCAAAAAAATTGCGCACCTTTTTCTAATAATCTTCAGTAATAATCAAGCAATTAAAAATTGGATCGCCGCTAGTTGGAACAAGTTGAGTAGAGGCTTACAGAGTTTCAACAATGCAAATATATTTAAAACAGACATTACCACGCGCGTTATGTATTAATTATATGCTATCATCTTAATTATTAAGTGTATTTTACCTACATCACAAAATATCTCCTTCTCCCTGATAAATTTTTTTCGGAACAAAAAAAAATTTCTTTCGTACACAGAATACAATAGAACAATTAAACAAGATAATCGGAGCAGAAAATGACACAGAAAATTACTAATATTGAGAACCTTTGACATATAAAGACGGACAGACCCGGGTCGTGATAACACAGAACACACTATATAGTACGTAAAAATGATAATGAGCACAGTGAAACTTAGCATACAACTTAATCAAATTACTACAACAACGTATGCTCCAGACAACTAGCAAATGTAAGATCGTTGTTCACAGCAAATCAAACACAAAACTCGCTCAACTTTGAGCCAAACAAAAAATTACCAAAAATAAAGTCGGTCAAACTAGTGCATTTCTGCAGCACTAAAACAGCAAGTTTTGTTTAAATTGCAAAAATTGCCAAAAAATGTGTTAACCTTAATTAACAAAATAGTAATACATGATACACAAAATGTAAAAATTATTTACCAAACAAGAACACATGATGCAATTTTTTTTTTTTTCAAACTTAATAACTAAACATGAATACAAAATGCAAAAAGCAAAGAAAAATTTGTTAACATTAATTAACAAAATCATTAAGAATTTATGGTTTAACCACAAAACCTCTCATGTTTCGAGGGCGTAAATCGTAATTCTTCTGTTGGTTGCAACCATTTCCACCAGAAGTAGACACTTGAGTATTTGACATAATCGGTGTGTTGGACTGAGCACTGGAATTTTCTGGTGTCGGAGAAGGATTACTCTGAGTATTTAAAAGTGAGGAATTATAAAATATTTTAAAATATTGGGGTCTCCTAAATTTGAAGTTATCATTGACAGGGGAAATTAAGGGTACCCTCTCATCCTGAGATTGAGAGGAACTATCCATATTATTATTAACATTATCCGAAGGTAGGGAAGGTGAATTAATAGGTTTCATGTAATTTTTTTTTTAAACACCTCTAAGAGTGTATGTAAGCTTAACAATCTTAATAAATTATTTTAATTTAACTCTCCCCGTTATAACGTTTTAAAAACGTAACAATGGGGAGAGTTAAATTAAAATAATTTATTAAGATTGTTAAGCTTACATACACTTTTAGAGGTGTTTTAAAAAAAAATTACATGAAACCTATTAATTCACTTGTGTCGTGGTTTGTACCTTTTAAGGATGCGGGTTGTGATAAGCAATAACCCATTAAAATACAATGTCTGGTTCCCTGCTGATGCCCCTGCTGTAGAGGGCTGAATCATGAAAATTATTTTAAATTAACTTGAAAATAGTTCACTGAAAAAGAAAGCTGAAATAAAAATTACCTAAAAAGGAACGAAGAAAAACTACGAGGCAACCGAATGACATGACTAGATTTTACAAACAAAATAACATAGTTTATTAATGTATTACATTATTTACAAGTACCAACCCTTTTTGCCACTTAGGCTAGTTTCATTAACCGTGGAACCAATATCCTCTCAATATTTCTTATTACAACACTCATTATAGAAAACTTAAATAAATGACTTATCGAAAAAGTGGCTGGCGAAAAAAATTTAAAAAATAACAAAAAAACTAAATAATAATTGAATGATCTTTTTAACAAATAATAAAAGGGAATCATTAAATTTACCGTCTGCAGACAAGAAGGGTTATTAGGGAAATCGGCGAGGGCAAGGTTGTAGGCTAGGACAAGGCATGTCGCGAGGAGATCTCATCATCTCGGATACATCTCAGGCAAGTTGCTCGCACCAAGGGCCCAGGGTCTCTCTCTCCGGTCCAGCTCCAACCCCCTCCTCTCCAAAAAAAATCCTCCCCCGACCAAGGGCAATTCACCCTTTTTGTAGTCGTCCGCTCGCAAGATCGTAAGAAAGGAGATTTGCTCGGCGCCGAAGATTTAGGATTGTAGATCCTTCCACATCAGCTTGTGAGAAGGGATTTAACATATTTGATGATGAATACAATTGTATGTTGACCTTTTATCTTCGTTAATGCTATAATTTTAACTCTTGTGGAGCAGTTTGAAATTTGTGGATCATGCTCGGCGATGCTGTTGGTCTTCATGTATCCATGCGCGTCTGCAGGTGTTTTCGTGACGGAGCGCTGAGTTGCGCGTAAAACCATTTCAATGTCTGTTTTCGAGATGTTTCTTGAAATGGATACTTTTGCTAATCCCTTTATCCGGTGTAGAGTCTGGGAATGTGCAGAAATGGCGAAGATCTCGTTACATTGCCTACCAGCCCAGCTTACACAAGGGTTTGGGTTCATAATCCAAAATTTACTATTAATTGAAGAAACAAAAATAAAACACTCTAAAATTAATAATTAACTATGTTGAATACATACCAGCCACCAAAAAAAACTAATAAAAAACAATATACCAGCCACTTTAACAAGTAAAAGAATATAATGCACATAAATGTTACAGTCATATTTAGTTATTTAATTATAAATTATTAGTAAAGTTAAGGAATCAAATATTAGTGCTAGCCGTGATCCAATATTTTAATATACTCTCATGCTACCTCCCATTATCAAAAAAATTGCGCACCTTTTTCTAATAATCTTCAGTAATAATCAAGCAATTAAAAATTGGATCGCCGCTAGTTGGAACAAGTTGAGTAGAGGCTTACAGAGTTTCAACAATGCAAATATATTTAAAACAGACATTACCACGCGCGTTATGTCTTAATTATATGCTATCATCTTAATTATTAAGTGTATTTTACCTACATCACAAAATATCTCCTTCTCCCTGATAAATTTTTTTTTGGAACAAAAAAAAATTTCTTTCGTATACAGGATACAATCGAAGCAGTTGCCACGGCGATTGTCGACAGAGGACCAGACAATATTGCTGCCATCTCTAGCGCTCGTGGATTAGCTCGGAATATGGATATGCCTTACAGTACGGTATGGAAAATCTTACGAAAGATTATCAACTTCTATCCGTACAAGATCAGCCGTGTACAGGAGTTACTGTACCCCGACCATGATAAGTGATTGACTTTTGCTCTCACCTTACTTGCCAGAATGGAGGTGAATGATGCTTGGCCGTGGAAAATCTTATGGGGAGACGAGGCCCACTTTTACCTGCATGGAACTGTGAATACCCAGAACTGCCGAATTTGGGATGACAAATCACCACATGCAGTCACAGAAATTCCCTTACATTCACCAAAGGTAACTGTTTGGTGTGGGTTCACAGCGGAATTTATCGTAGGTCCATTCTTCTATGAGAACATTACCCCGACAGGACCGGAAACCTGTTCTGTTACCGGAGAGAAATATGCCATATTGCACTTCAACTAAATCAGAAAATGTGCATAATAAAAGGTAATTTTATTCCGTATTAATTTGCATTTGTTAACACTCTATTTTCTATTACACAGCGCCAAATATTCCCCTAGCGGTGACTTTTGGAACTCATTTATTTTTTCGCGGAATCCTTCGTCCCTCGTCTTGTTTAATCTTCCTACAAAATGTGGCATCATTCTCGCAAATAGATCGCGCTACAGAACACTGTGAGCACTGTCAGTTAAATTATGGCCACCCGGTATATATATATATATCGAATGAATTCTAATGTAAATAATTTTAAAGCATATGTATGAGCCAAATGTAGTACGTTAGCCATTGGCGCCAACAGCATACAAATAAATTTGTAGCCAATATTTTAAGATGAGTTAAAGAGTTAGGAAAAATTGGATTGTGTTTACCTTTTCTAAAATTTTTTCCCTTCCATCTTTAACTTTATCATTCAAAAGATTCAAAGATTAGAATGAATACATACATCCATAGACTGTAGATGCACATTTAAATTCAGGAAAATATTTAGAATTCATTAAAATACATCTAAGAAAATTATTAAGAATTCATAATTTTCTAACATACAAAGACATACTATCAAAAACCACAGCATTTTACTAAAATTAGTAAAAATTCTACATACTGATATTCTCATGGTTAAATTTTAAAATTTGGTATGAGATAATTTAAAAAAAGTTTTCAAAATTTGGTGTGAGATAATGAAAAAAAGGGTATATAATATACAGTGGAACCTCGATCGATCGTTTTTAATGAGATGTACTGCACTGAACAATAAATGCGTGAAAACTATAGATGCGGGAACATAACAAAGAAATATGATCATCGGGACAGAATGAAGTAAACGACACATACGGAAAAACAATTATTCGGGGAACAATCAATCGGGATTCCACTGTATACAAATAAATTTACTTACACACACGTAAACACACACACACAGATATATATATATATACACTGCTGGCCACTGTAAATGCAACACCTTGAAGGAAACATGCAAATAACATGAAATTTACAACATGCATTAGCGGAGGTGAGATATGCAAATGATTAGAATTTCAGCGCAGACGCACATCACGCGCGCCTGTGGCGCCACTTCAAAGCGCTATTTAAGGCTTGGAGATTTCAACGATTTCAAGTTCGGCATTTGTGTTGTTCTTGTGGGTTTTTCAAAAAAACGATCAATTATGCCTCGTCGAAAACAGCGATCATCTTTTGATCAAGTATCCGAGTTCGACAGAGGAAGAATAGTGGCCTACCGAGATTGTGGATTATCTTTCAGGGAAATCGGTAGTCGTGTTGGACGAAACCAAACAACTGTAATGCGGATATGTGATCGTTGGATGCAGGAGGGTACGACGGACCGCCGTGTTCCATCGCATCCACCTCAGCGCACCACTTCACGTGATGACAGGCAAATTGTGCGCATGGCAGTGACGGATCGCTCAGTCACATCACGAACCATAGCACAGCACATGCAGTCTGTAATGCATCATCCAGTGTCTGCGCGTACCATTCGACGCCGTTTACAGCAGAGTGGTCTGTCCGCAAGACGTCCATTGCTTTGTCTACCCTTGACGCAGAACCACAGACGTCTCCGCCGCCAATGGTGCGATGACAGAACGGTGTGGACGGCAGAATGGAATGAAATTGTCTTTACTGACGAGTCACGCTTCTGTCTGAAACACCACGATGGTCGCATTCGAGTCTGGAGACACTGTGAAGAGAGAATGCTGAACAGCTGCGTTTTTCACCGCCACACTGGTCCTGCACCGGGTATTATGGTATGGGGCGGTATTGGATATCACTCTCGCACACCTCTAGTAGGCATTGCCGGTACTTTAAACAGCCAGCGCTACATCTCCGAGGTGTTGAAGCCGGTTGTCCTTCCTTACATTCAGGGCTTGCCCACAGCCATATTTCAACAGGATAATGCGCGACCACACGTGGCACGCATTGTCCAACGGTTCTTCGTCAATCGCCAGATTGAATTGCTTCCCTGGCCGCCTAGCTCTCCGGATCTTTCGCCGATAGAAAACATGTGGTCCATGGTTGCTCTACTATTGACCCAGATTCCATCCCCAGCTGCCACAGCAGATCAACTTTGGCAACGTGTGGAAGCTGCTTGGTCTGCTGTACCCCAAGAACTCATCCAAAGTCTCTTTGAATCAATGCCGAGGCGTGTGGCAGCGGTGATCTCTAACAATGGCGTCTACTCTGGCTACTGATTTTGGCAGGAACCACACTTCACAGAACTCTATAAATTTAATCATTTGATACTTGGTCAACATGTTATCTACAAAATAAATTTTGTTGTGATATTTCTTGTTTTTCTTGGTGTTGCAATTTGGGTGGCCAGCAGTGTATATATATATATATATATATATATATATATATATATATATATATATATATATATATATATATATATATATATATATTTATTTATTTATTTATTTATATATATATATATATATATATATATATATATATATATATATATATATATATATACATATATATATATACATAACCGAAGTTAAATGTAATATTTTAGAAAGTGGATATATTTCTTACGATTTCTGTAAACTAGACCATCTGGAATGTCCCTAAGTGGATAATATCTGTTAAAAAATGACTAAAAGATAAAAGTTTATCTTCCCTAAATGCTTTGCAATGTCTTTGAAGGCTTGTAGTTAATAGGGTGCATGTTCCGGAAATTTATGAAATGATGTCTCAAAATTTCTAGGCAGTACAAAGCATTTGCATTTACCTTTAAAAATAGACATACTATGATGATAAAAAATTTATTATTTTGCTATATGCGTATCAAATGTTAAAATACAAAATTGTTACACTATGAAAAGTTTTAAAAGTAAAATAATTCTCGAATATATTTAACTTTCGGAATAAATGCATAAAAACTTTCAAATATGTTCTAAGACTTAGAACTTTGAGCTAAAAAAAATAAAGAAAAAAAATACTGTTTCGGTGGTGGTATTCTATATTTCCTCCATTGATGAACGGTTATTCTTGTTAAATTACTGGCATTCATTCAACTTCTTAAAAAGCTTTCCTCTAACAAATTTTGGCACATACATCTATTTGATATTTAAAACTTTGAAAAAAATGTATTTCTTTCCGCAGAAGGACTTACTGCACATTATCATAAAAGTAAAATTACGATACAGTGTGAAAATTTGGGGCCAATTTTAGAAATATTTTATCTTGGTGGTGAAACAAATGTGCTTCCGAGAGGTTAAATTTAGTTTTCGTGTATTTTTTCTAGAATAAATTCAGATGAAATTGATTTTAAAACATACAAATAAATTTGTAGATAATTTTTGCAATTAAAATTCATAATTATGAATTTAGGTCTTTTTTAAACATTATTAGCTACAGTTTTATTTTTTGATTTCTAAAGGCAGATTTGCTTACATTTTAATATACAGTTACTGGCAAGTTTATTTCTATTAGTGTTAAGAAACTCTTCGTGTACAAAAATTATGCCTGTGTTTAGATTTTTCTTTAAGGCTATGTTTTGGTTTCGTAATAAATTAGAGGAACACCATTATTTTCTGAATTCTTTTATTTATTTATGTAGGAAATGATCCAGTGGAAAAAGAAACTGCGATTTATATTAAAAAATTTATCCATATCTAGTATGATGAATTATTTAAATAATGAAAAAATAATGAAGTCGGAATTTCCTCTTGAATTGATTACAATAGTTAAATCAATTATTGAAATTAATCAACGCTTCATAGTTACTACTTAATCATAGTTAGTTTGTAATTAAGTGAAAACACGTTGCTAGTTAAAAGGATTATTTAGTAAAAGTACTTTTATCTTTAATTAGTTTTATGTTGCTTATTTCAGAAAAAAAACTCCATGAATATTAAGTAATGGAACTATTTCTTATATTTTTTTGCTTAAGTATTAGTAAATTTTAACAGAATGCAAATGCTGTATAATATTACACATCACATGCTGTACAATGTTACAAATCACAATAAAGTTATATGAATATTAAATGCTTTAATTATTGCTTATATATTGTGCTTAAGTACTAGTAATTTGTAACAGAAGGCAAATACTGTATAATATTACATATCACATGCTGTACAATGTTACATATCACAGTAGAACTAGATGAATATTAAGTAGATGAATTATTTCTTTTATTTTTTGTTTAAGTAATAGTAAATTTAACAGAATGCAAATGCTGTATAATATTATATATCGCGCGTTGTATAATATTACATATTATTAAGTATTTGAATTTTTTATTATATTTTTTGCTGAAGTGATAGTAGATTTTAACAGAAGGCAAATACAGTATAATATTGCATGTCACATGCTTTACAATGTTACATATCACATTAAAACTATATGAATATTAAGTATTTGAATTATTTCTTATATTTTTTGCTTAAGAAATAAAAAAATTTAACAGAATGAAAATGTTGTATAATATTTAAAGAAATATATTCTTTTATACTAGATTAATTCCACGTTTATAAAAGGAGGATTTGTATTCAAAAGCAGGGATGTTCAAAAGTTTTGTAAAAGACACATATTGTTTAAATCTTCTGCTTAAAATGGAATTTTCTATGCAGAGTGAAAAATAAATAGTAAAATCTTTCTATTCCACTTATATATTCCAAAAAGGAATATGCTGATATCCCTTATCTAAATATTTGAAAGAAATTTCTCGAATGCTCAAGAGTTTGAATTTCATAGCGTTCTTCGTTGATCAATGGCTTTTCCTGTCTTTCTGCTGGCTCTCATTCAATCCAACTGCCAAAAGAAGGTCTTTACAATTTTTTGGCAGTTCCTCGTTTGAAAGAGTACCCTTTTATTTTAGATATTCAGAACCTGTTTAAATATGAATTGATAATAAAGGGGGTTCTGGTAAAAGCTAGTGAGAATTTTAAATGAAACTCTCCTTCGAGAAAAAAGTTATCACAATGGGGAATGGGGAAATATTTTGACTTAGTGAGATATGTTAAAATACGAGTTTTTACGTATCCCGACAAGGTTAATGCCTGTGCATTTTATATGGATGAATAAACATCTGTAGAAATAAATTTTTAATGGGAATAATGGACCTATTGCGTGAAGCAAACTCACGGTAACCAAAAAACATCTTTTCTTCGTATGGTTCCTTTTTTTAATGCAACTTCATGAACTAATGAAATTAATAATTTAAATTATCTATTATTTAATTATTTATTAAAATTATCAGCAGAGAAATTTTCAAATTTGCGATTTGAGAGAAATAGCGATTTGTCTGAGGAAAAAATTTTCAATATAAATCAAAAATTGCCTACATCTACCATCCGCCAGTTCAATATTTTCTTTTTCTTGAAGATTATGATGGTTTTACCTTAAGTAAACGCATTCCTTAAGGGGACAAGGAACCTTCAATCTCGAATTTTTTAATTATAAATTTTTTATTCTATGTACAAACTGATAATAATTTGTATCCTTTTTTACTACATTAAAGACCCTTGGAATTCGAAATAAGGATTTATTGACAGAATAGTGCCTGGTTTTCAAATTTTCTTTCAAAAATGCTGGCAATTTTCAAATGCTCCGTGATAATTTTAAATCATTTAAAATCATTAATTTCTTTAATATAACTTTACCGGATATATATAAATATAACTGTGCATTGTTTTTTTGGTATGAATCCAAAACCATAAATAATAGTTATTTTTTTAATCTTCCTGTTATTTTTTTATGTTTTTGCTTTATTTCATAGTCTATAAGGTTGAAAAATAATTGTGGTTTCAAAGAATTTTGCACAGTTTTATGGTAAACACTTCAATTTATAATTCTGAGAAATTTGGAAGAAATTCAAAGAAAATGAATGCGCGTGGAGCATTTTGAAAAATTCTAGCATTTTTGAAGATTATTTTTGAAAAACGGGTCTTTTTCTTCTACAAAATACTTATTTGGGAATTCTAAGTGTCTTTAAGCATTCTCATTTTGCATATAGAGTGAAATATTGAAAAATTTAAAAGAAACAGGTTGAAGGTCCTTTGTCCCCTTAAGAACACCTAGAAATCTATTTTAATCATTAAGTTTAAAAGTTTTTTTTTATATACACATGTTAACAGAATAAGTAAATAAAAGCTTAATTAAAAGTAAATGAGCATTAGATATGAATTCAAATAATTGTTGTGTGGATTAAAGTTCCAAAAATAAAAATTCAAAGCTTAAACCTCCTTAACATTACTTAGCTATACAGAGTTTCTTCCCTAATTCAAGAATTTAATTTATCAAATCATTGATTGATACATATTTTATGTAGTTTTGCTTTATATATCAAAACAAACTTAGTTCAAAAGGTAGGTGAACTATTTCTATTTAAGAAACAGCAAGACACACAACTAAAACATATGAACATAAGCTTTTAAGGTACGTCTACAAAAATAGGTCCTCAAACCTCGGTATCCTAAACTCGCGGTCGGCATTTTACCAAATGAATCACCATAGTGGAGTTAGGATGCATAATTTTCACCGTGTATTTATTATCGTTTAAGGGAAGTGAGAAGCTTATTTTCTACGCATTAAATCTTTCCTCTATTCCATCGGCTGCCATATTGGCAAGTTATCATAATACTGGCTCGTGGCTTGTATGAACTGGTACTTTCCCAAAAAGAAACAAAAATCACTGACATGGTGAAAAAAATTTTGATCACATTGTAGTTCCCAATTCATGATATTAATGAATGATTTTTATTATTTCTATACATACACATTTTGTATGTAAAAGCATTTTAAATCCGGTTTGTGTTAGCGTGGAAAAAAATACTACCCAGCTTTCTTTTATCGTCACACCATAAAAAGAAATCTCCAGAATCATAGAAATTCAATCTTTTTCATTTAAAAATCCTTTTACAGCTCTTACTGACTGATTCTCAAGAGGACCCTCATCTTCTTGAATAAACATCATCGTCCTGGAGCAAAAACGTATTGAGCTTGCTTTGATAAGATATAAAGGCCTGGAAAGTATAAGAGGGAAATAATAACAAGAAGCTCTCTGCTCTGTACATTATGATTGAAAACCTACATTGATAATTTTTTTTAAATGTCTCGATATAGAAAATGTCTTTGATCCTTTATGTGTGAGTCATGAGAAACACGGTTTGTTTTACTGACAATGGAAAAATATATTTCATGAACACATACTTTCTCGGAAATGGTTGAAAATACTATGATAAAATAATTCTCCCTGGAGTTTCAATGAAATGGTATTGTGAGAATCTTCTTTCATCAATTTTATGGAAAATTATACCATGAAAATTACTATGAATCTATTATTGTTATGAGCTTTCTTTATACTATAATAATTTTGGTTTCTAAAATAACTTGTTTACTAACTTCCTGAATGAATGCTTTAGTAAGAAATTGTGAAGCTTAAAAAGTAATCACTGTTCCCTTGAATATAACAGAAGATGCATTTTAAAATTACATGAGTGGTATAATTGAGGATAAATATTGTGTGTATGAGAAAAACGGAAAACGTGACAAAAATATGAATGAAGTAGTTCACCCTTTTTAAGTTATGTTTGTAGCGTTTAAATATTCAGAATAATATAAACGGAATTATTTTACGATGAACCAATAGTGTTAGCGATGAACCAATAGTGTTAAAATTGCTATTTAACTTATGCTATATGTGGATTTGCATTGTGCAACAAAATAGAGGAATAACCGAACATTTCACATTAGTTTAATCCTAAATTTCCCAAGATATATATATATATATATATATATATATATATATATATGTGGCATTATGACAGATGTTGATATGTCATTTTTTAATGTTTTCGGAAAATTAAAAAAGTAACTTTTGTTGGGAAATATAAAATTGCTCAATTAAGTTTTTCAATCGAAATATTCTTTAGTTAATACTCATATTTAACCTCAAGCATATGGCTGGTCTTCAATAAAGATTTTCAATTAGGGACTATAATATTCAATTTGGAATCAAGTATTACCTCATATACACATAATATCATTTGCCAATACAAACAACTTAGTATTTTTTCATAATTTCGCTATCAGTTTCTGCCACATTAAAGAACCGATTTTAAGTCTGACATATGAACTTAAAACATAAAATTGAATTTTTCGGATATGTATAAACATTTGCTATAAGGCCGCAGATTATATATATATATATATATATATATATATATATATATGATAGCAAGCGAAATGCAGGGTAAAGGATGACTTTAAAATTGATAATATTTGTACATGTAAAGTGGAGAAGCTAAACGACAAATTAGATTAATTGTAGCAATATATTTAGGCGATGATATATAACATGACTTTCTATAAATGTATCTTTTTCGTGATCTTCCTTAAAATCGAAATTAATAAAATGTTAAGGCGATTTTAACCTTCTGGCTCATTTTTAAAGCGTCACCTATTAATACTTTACATTTTTTTTCTAACATCAAACAACAGTTAATAGCTACAACCTTTCATCGAATTCTTGCTGTTTTTCCCCTATTAAGAATCTAAGATAGGTGGAAAAAGCGCTATTCTACGAGATAGATAGTGTCCCATTTAGTTAATCAGAATGGCAGACATGCTTTGAATCCTCGCACATTCCCCAGAGAAACAACTCGTACAAATGGACTAAGCAGAAAAGGTCTAAGGGGAAATAAAGAACCAAATAGTTGGGCGGTTTTAGTTTTGTAAAGATAATGTGTTTCAGGCAACACTCATGTACTAAATATTGCATTTTTGTTATCTATATAGAAGTTCATTTACCATTTTTTACCCCTCGAGGAAATTGCTCAGAATTTTTTTTTAATGCTTGTTAAAGAATTTGGAAAATAATAGTGTTTATTATTTTGGCTTTATGCTGTTTCTCAAACAATTAATAGATGCACTTCATTAATAAAAAATGAAACAGTAAAACAAAGTAGGTTTATCAGGAGAAAGTAAAAGGCAGTAATTGTGATTGGTTAGAAAAAGGAAATGACCTTTTTCGATATTCAGGAACGTCCTTAGTTACCGAATTGTCATTTAAAGAAGGTATAATTAGCTTCCTGAGTAGTAAATATATCTGCAGCGCTCCAAACTAACGATTCCATAACGAATAAAATTTATAAAATTTTATTGATCAAAAGGCTTCTATTTTATGCGAATCAGATAAAGAAGGGATTTGCATTGATTATAAACGTTTGAAACGTACGTAAAGTTCGAAACATATTTTTCCAATTTTTCATGTTTGCAATTCCAAAAATGGTATCATCTTTACGAATTTCCGTTTCTTTCATGCAATTTAGTTTTAGAATGCTTCGTCTCATTATGTTTTATATTGCCTCTTTGAGGAATACAATTTTGTTCGATTATATTTTGTACTTAACATTTGTGATGTCATCCCTTTGATTTTGTTAATCTTAAAATAACAGGCCCACATTGTTTCATTTGTACTGTTCCTGATTCATAGAACTACAAATAGTAATTAACTTTTTTAACTTTTTCATTTTATTGGGTTACGGTTTTGCTCTTTAAGTTCACTTTTAGAGGATTGCAGTGTTTCGAAAAAAATTAAATTTAAAAATATTTTTTATTGTTTTGAAAAAGTTAGAAATGCAAATTCTAAGTACAATTATTTCCTGAGGCAAAAATTGGAAGCAGTAATTCTTGTTACAAGCATTGAAACAGTATCATTAGAATAAATGGATTAATTCCAATTTACACAGAGATCAGGGAAAGCTCAGAAAATTTGAAAATATATTATTCAACAAAGATCTGAAGTATCCAGAACACAAGGGATATCACAAAAGCTCAAAAATGATTTACAATTTGCCTGTGGTCTAATTTGTAGTCTAAATTTGAATAAAGTACGCCTATTATTTTGTTTCGGTCGTCCATCATTTGTTGTACGAACTGGGATAAGCGTTACATAAATTAGAAGGTAATGAATGATGAATCAATGAATCAGATGTGACATTTTACTTGCAAACTCCCATTCTACGTAAAATGAAAGGTTTTTCAATGTTTTGATGAAATATATACATATATATATATACATGTAAATATATGTATGTATATATGTATATATATATATATGTATATATATATATATATATATATATATATATATATATATATATATATATATATATATATATATATATATATATATATATATATATACCAGGGTTGTAAATAAAGTAATGGCAACATACCCAGAAAATTTTTTTTAATGTACGTACAAACAAATTTACATTACATTCCTTCAATATAATCACCAGCAAAGCCATGTACCTTTTGCCAGATGTCAGGAAGCCGTAGGATACCGTTGGGAAGAAGTTGTGTGTTGATGTCAGCGACGGAGCGCCCTAATGCTCGGATCACAGATGGCACGTCAGGAAAATCTGATGCCTCGACGGGGTTCTTTCAAATTAGGAAAGAGGTCGTGTGAGGGAAGTACGGAGGGTGTTCCAAAAACTCCCGGGTGCGGATGGTGATGTAGAACCAGGCCAACCTTGATTTTAATCCCCGACCGATGATCACTTTTTTAAACATGATTTAGAGCGGTAGAGACGACACTGTCCACTTCAACGGCACGCAGCAACTACACCTTCTACTGCATCTACGGTTTTATGTACTCTACACATCGACTACAGCTCCACCTCACTCCACCGATATCCTGTTAGAGCATGCCCGATGTTCGTCGACTTTTCTGGGCGACGTTGCCACTACTTAATTTACAACCCTCGTATATATATATATATATAACGATTATATACTTCTAATGTATGTTCGCTTTTCTTTAGTTTAAAAGGGTTGTTGCAGCATTGAAATATTAGGAATAATGTAAACGATATTATTTTACTGCTTTCATGGGGTCAACTATACATGGTGTCGATACACGTTGCTATGGTAGAATAATGCATGCAAGCACGCTGAGTTGGAGAGTTATATATATACTATGCAAACATAATATATAACCATGAACTGTTTCTATAAATGAAAGATTAGAACTTTTCTTACGTATTACTAAGCGCAAAAGAAAAATACATTTTAATAGCGTAATATTTACAAACTTTTTAGGATTTGCAAATTATGGGAATGTCAACTAACGATAAAAGTGATTTTGATGGGAGGAAATATTCCATAAATATCGTATTAATTTTAAAATCAGTTTTTCAAATGACAGGTTTCTCAGTAAAATAATTGAAAGATATATTTCTAAACAAGTTGTTGACAGGCTGCTAATTACTTTGTACAAAATTCATATAAGCACATAAGACCATTTAAAACAGGTATATTAGCGAATGCGTTTAAGTAGAAGTCTGAACAGAGATATCACGAAATAAACAACATATGAAGTGTGTGACATTCCTAAAATTTTCCATTGAAATCCGTGAACTTTGTTTAGATAATAAATAAGGCAACTTATAAGTGTTGTCGACATTAAATTTTTGTAAATTAAAAATTTTTGGCTTTCAAAGCATACATAATTTCTCCTTCCAACTGGATCATTGTCAATACGTACTAAAACATGAAATTATTGGTTTGCAAGAGGCTTGCAAAAATGAAAGAAATACTAAATAATAAATGCATGAAAAGGTTCAACTTAATAGCTTTAAATTCCAGAAACGGGAACTATAACACATTTTCAAGTTAATAGAAATTTAATTCACTTACAATTATTCGATCCTATATAGACATAATCTATTTATATAAACAGATCCGTAACTGACTTACTGACGGACAGATAACGCACAGATTAAACCGCTGGACCTAAAAAACTGAAAATTTTGCATGGCGATTCTTCTTGTAGTGTAGGGGTGCACTAAGAAATATTTTGAAAAATTCATCTGAGATTTTTTAAAAATAAATTTTTAAGCTGTTTTTGTAACATTCTTTAAAGTTTGCATTTAAAATAATAATCTCAGGGTTATAAAATTTATATCACGAGAAATATCATATAATTTCCTTTAAAATGAAATCTTTTGGAATCTTTACCTCTATTTTCTGATTTTTGGGGAATTTTTTAAAGATTGATTTTTGAGAATTAAATTTATTAAATGCTGATTACGTTGTTTCTTTTCTTTATGTGATACTTTAAAATGATTTTGTGTCACGTGCATAACAACGAAATACAAAAAATTTTAAAATACGGCAAAGATAATATTTAATCACTAGACTAATTGACATGGAAATTGCTTAACAATTTAATTAAAATTAGTATGTTTTATGGATATTAAACATACAAATTAATTGAATACGTTGACCGTTCTATTTAATTTGAATAATTTCTTCTACATTATTTTGTCTTTCTAAATATATATATCTTTGGGCATTAATTGCATACATTGACCGTTGTACTTAATTTGAATGTACTTCGTAGCGAAGCACGGGTATTCAGCTAGTACCCTATATAGCCATTCGATCCTATATATCCATCATATATAGTGTTAAAAATGACTAGTATAAAGTTTGCCAGATATAATTTAGTTACTGAGAATGAAGGAAACTATGCTATATATAATAACTAGAAAATTTTCTTCAAAAATCTTATTTATATTCTATTTGTTATTAATAACAACATGACTGTAGAGCAAAGATATTCTAAGTACAGACTTTCATTAAGTAGAACATTCGATTAAAATACAAAGCTAAACGTCAGAGACAAAATAAAAAACAAAGACAGAATAATGTTGTCTCTGTTTAATGTATCTGAATTTGCAAATGCGACTTTAAGAACGGAAGGAATATTTCCACAAATATTTAAAGTAGGAAAACAAAAAAAAAAGGTTAAACAAGAGGAAGTACTGATAAAACAGTTGGTCTCCTTTCTCGGACATACAACAAAAACAACCAGAAGCCTATTATCATAAAACAAATTTATTTGAATTACTTCCCTTTTAACTAAACACTTTTTATAAGTGCAAAAGTACATAATTTTTATTTTCACATATGATGCTATTCGTTGACCTAGGTGATATAAATGAAAATTTTGTTTATTACATCCCTCATGAAAAGTGTTAGCTTTAATGTAAAAGAAACTAATAACTCATTTGTGTTATATATATATATATATATATATATATATATATATATATATATATATATATATATATATATATATATATATATATATATATATATATATATATGTAATGAGGGGTACCAGAGATACCCTTTTGCGTTGTGCAAAATTCGGGAGGTGAACTCCAAAGTGAACTATGCGTTTATAAATAAAAGTAATAACATTTATTGTACAATATTTTACAAGAAAGGTCAGTTTTACTTATTATATATAAGATCTCGATTAGACATATTATAACAGAATTAGGGCATACTAAATCCGCTTCCTGCGGCTGAACCATTACGGATCGAGTGAAATAAAGTCATATTTATCGTAATCTCTCAAAAGGCACCAGCACTATTTAAAGGGAAGAAATGACCAACCTGGGGAGCTTTGATGAAACATCAGGGCATGGCATGGAGTCGTTGAGGAACTTCTACCGGAGGAGGCAGCAGGATCGGTGCTGGCGGTTGAACACCGACATCTCACTTTTGCGGGGGCGTCTTTTTTCCGGACTTTCTTCGCAGCTCGCCACCTCAATCTCTGACCCTCTGCCTCCGTCCCTCTCGTTTCTCACCCAAACTCGGGGTTCATTTTCCCCCCTTTTTTGGATTTGATTCTTCCCCAGGTCGGTTGTCCCGTCCTGAGGAATTCAGGGGGTGCGATGTTTCTTGGAAAATTGGTGCAGTTCCCCCTTTTTCCAATATGGCCGTTTTATGACCCGTAATCGTGTTGGAAAAACAAAATGGCTATGATGTTGGAAGGAGTCCAAAATGTCCACATTGTGGATCCTTCACAACAATCACTCCCCCCCTCTTTTTCTAGGCGTGCTGGCACGCAACAGTCTGAGGGGTTGAAGAACGGTTTGGCTCCTTTCGCTTCAGCAAAAGAGTCTCCAACTGCACAAAAGTCACACTGGCAGTAAAAAAATCATGAATGACATCACATGTAAAAGTTCAGGAGGTCAAAATCTCCCCATATTGTGTTGCAAGTTTTACTGATTTAAAAAAAATTCAAAATTTATAAAGTTTTCTTTAAGCTAACCAACATGATGTTAGTTTAACTATGACCAACATTAACTAACATCATAGAAAATGGTATGCATACCCTGTAAAACAATAATAACAAAATAGTGGCTCGATCAACGCATGTGATCGGAGATGAACATGTAAAGAAAAGGTTATCTTACAGAAATAGAAATCTCTACAATAAAGTCGTACAGCGAAGACGAAGTTTTCAAAAACATTGGCGAATGTGCATAATCGCCATTATGTGTTTAACTCTCGGAAAGAGCAAAAATGTTCTCTTTTCCTTGCACTGCCATTTGTGTGAAACATATAATGTGCTATCCATGCATTCAATAATAATAATACTAATAATGATAATAATAATAATAAAACAGAATAATAAAACACAATACACGCTAATCTTTTAATAATAATATATATTTTTTAATTTTTAATTTTTCTATTTTTTTTCATTCATTCCCCAACGAAATTGGCCAAATTTTGCTCTACCATCAGATTTTTACACTGAAACATCGTCAAATGGAATTTAAACTATGCGCACAAATGAACCCACGACGAAAATTCTAAACTCTGCTAAGTTTCCTAAAAAAAAATTCTATAGATATCTCATAGCAATATAACGGAAGACGAAGAGTTAAGAGAGAAAAAAAAACTTCTTTTTTGCCAAGATAAAACTTAACCGAAAGGAGAAAAACATTTTTTTTACTTGTTACAACTCAGTTTTCAGAAGCCCATCGTTAATACAATATAGTTGATCAGATTATATGTGAAAAACGAATGAGTTCGTCAAACTGAGCTTACCCATGTACGCAGCAACTGGTCAGACAATTCTGAGAATGGCCTGTTCCCAAAGCGGTCTGTCCATGACTCCAACACGCGAGGTGGGAGAAAAAGAATTGTAGTTTAGGTTTTTGGGGTCCGCTGTCTAAGAAAATATCTAGTTTGAATAAAAGGCGTTTTTGCCCCCCGAAGATTAGATGGTTGCGAGACCGTCTGCTCATTGTTCTCATTCTCCTTTGGCGGAACATTCAAACACAACAATTGCACGACTCGTGCAAAATTTAGCAAAGTTTCAACAACTTGAATGCCAATCCTTCAGATTAATGGGTCTATAGGGGCTGGCAGCCAATCTTGTCATCAGCCTTTCTCACTCTTCGTTGTATTCTCTCTCTTCGTCGTAGTAACTGTATAAATTGTGCAGAAACTCAGGTTTCTCCAGAATATATCTTTGACTGCCCATCCATTGTGGCTGCCCTTTTCAAAGCCGTTTTGTCACCGTAAGAACTCCTTTACAGCCCATTGGCACCTGATCTAGCAGCTACTATTATCCATGTTTCGGTTCTCACTAGACTTATTTCTTCTGCACTATTTGTAGACACGACAGCAACATATTTCCCGAGAAAAAAAAAAGAGTTTGATACCCGGTCATTTTTTAAACCTTTGGTATTCCATCAGTGGTGAAGTTGTATACGGTCTGATTACTTCGAATGAAATAGAAACAATCAGTCTAATTTTACCTAATAAAGGAATAAAAGAAAATTTAGTCTTCTTCATCACTCACAAGGAAAGGAATGTTAGTTTGCGAAGTTAATAATAAAATTCTATGTCATCACATCAAACACACATCAGATAGCAGATTCAATTTTCTGTAGTCACTAATACATTATTGTTCCACCTCAACAATAACATATAAGACTATATTGGATAGGTAAATGCATTTTTACATAATATATGAGTCGGTTTAACTTCTATTCACATCCATGCTGTGTCAGTTCCAGTATTAATATCTCTTACATTACATGAAACACGGATCAGATTTAACATCTAATTTTATAAAGATATAAACGAAATTTATACTGTGCATCACCCCTACATAATATTCAAGGTAAATAGACTCCCATTTGTTGTAACAAAAATGCTAGCACTTCATTATATCAAGGAATTAATGATTCAGTTCGGATAAGATGAAACTGGAAATGTCACGTAAGGTATGGGCATATTTCTGGCAAAGGTGGCGTCGTGGGAAAGATAAAGAGCTTTTTATGACACTTTTATAAACATTGCAATATGGTGATGTAACAGTTTTTTCTTCTAGAGTGAACCTGTAGTTATATATCTGTGTTTGCAGTGTAAAGAGTGTCCAGTCCAAAATAGTAGTTTTGACAAAAACGGGATTGAAAAAAACGGCTTTTGTGAGGTCAGTTTTTTTAAGTTTAATTTTTAATATTTTTTTAAGTAATTTTTTTCCAATTTTATTTTTGTTAAGTAAAGTGTTTTAAGTCCTTGATTGGGACATAACCCTTTTAACACTAACAAGTTTGTGTTTTGTTTCACATATCCCAAATTTTCCCTGGTGAATAAAAATATTTAGGAGTGGACCTGGACTTTAGTACCCTGCAGTAGCCCTTGATTTTTCAAACATGCATGTTTTGATAACTCATTATAACCTATTTTCCACTTAACACCCTTTGCAAAAACAGATATATATATATATATATTTATATACATACATACATATATACATATATACGTATATATATATATATATATATATATATATATATATATATATATATATATATATATATATACATACATGTATATATATATATATATATATATATATATATACATATATATATATATATATATATATATATATATATATATATATATATATATATACATATATATATATATATATATATATATATATATATATATATATATATATATATATATATATATATATATATATATATATATATATATATATATACTTACTTTTTAGTTCTTTTGCATATTAAATTGTTAAAATAGCAGTAGAATATTCTCCAGTAAGGAAGATAAAACCTTATGTTAATTTTTTTAAACATTCGGAAAAATAACATGAAAAACAAAAGATTCTCATAAACCCTCATTTTTTAAAAATTTTGGAAATTCATTAAAGTAAAAACTTTTACTTTTAAAAAACTTTTACTTTTAGTTATAACTAAAGGGAACGGTTAATATAAACAAATTTTGTTCCCGGTGAAGGTATTTTGCAACACATATTGAGATTCCAAGAATTTGTTAATGCACATGAACATGACTTTCTCTTATTTGCTTTGAAACAGTCATCAGGGCATGACCGGGATAAATGAACATCCTGAAAAATGTGTAAGGACTATTTTTTAAAATGTTCTCCAACAGGTAATTAGTACGTAAATTTAGACGCTATTACATCAGTTTCTTATCAGTTATAGGTTAGGTTCCATTTTCTATTAATTGTTGGAAAATTCTATCATCTCTACGTTTTAGTATGGTGAATTTTGACGGCAATAAACCGTATTTTGAAAATACGGTCTTTTACTGTTAATATACAGAGTGTATTTTACCAGTGGTTCAAAATAACTTAATTTATAGGCGATGGTATATTGAAACATCAAATTTTATTTACGTGTTCTAACACTTCAATAACTTTTTTATACATCTTTTTCAACACAAGGGGGAAGGTCTACGGTGTTTATTACATCCTTACCCAAGTGAATTTCCGCGAACAATGTTATGTGTTTCCCGACTAAGAACTGTAGCTACGAAATAAATACAATGTTTTCACCTGAAATTGTCAATCTATGTTGAGATCTGGTGATTTTATAAGTTGCGTGATCTATTGCTTTTAACAATTTAACCAAAAATTGAGCGATAATATCTTGGCATCCACATTTGCCAGTACTTTGCTCTTAGATCTGTCGAAATGCTGTTGTAATACGATTACATCTACGTGTAAATTAGAAAACATGACGTAAACACGCTCAAAACTGACTGTGGGAGAAAGCTGCGAGTTTGGGAGACTGATTTTACTCTCGATCATCGAAGCAATGGACACTTAGCTTAGTTAATAAAGCTGATTATTGACGTATCGATTCTACATATGAGTCTCAAGCTATAGAGATGGAGTAGAAGACAAGCAAAGAAGTATTCGTATCATGGGTAGAAATAATTGAAAGTTAGTGAAAAGATTTGCCATGAAAATTATTTAGTAACATAAGTGCATTTCTCTATATCTTGTTCACCCAATCTTAGGTATCAATTCAAATCGAGTTGCAAAAAAATCATTGTTCAGTATGTGTTATTATATTTATTTAGTTATTATTGTACCTCGGTTCCTACAAGTTAGGCCAGTTCAAGAAATTCCTACCACTTCACAAATGTACTTTAACCACCAGAAGCCCCCAAACCTTAATTTTATTCGATAAATATGAATCTTGCCAGCACTTATCATGTGTAGAAAATTCATAATGCTGCAAAAGTAACATCAGAACTTCTGTGTGTAGTCCATTTCTTAGAGAATACGTGTCTTCTTCAAAAAGGAAGAGTTAATTGTGCTAAGTACTATTCTCATCTTCACTGAAAGATAAAAAATAGACAAAGGGAAATTTGAAAAGAAGGTAATCTATGCCACTCCGATAATAATTGTCTTGCCTGATATGTAAGTTCCTCGAACGCAATTAAAAGTCGAAACAGAACTCATTTACCTCCTATCCTTAGTTTAAAGGTAGAGCGGTATCTGTACGAACAAACGTTCATTGCTGGCGGGCAGAAGAACGAATATGATGATGTTTTCTTTTTTTGATCTCTAAGTCTCTTATGCTCTATGAATCTAATGTTAAGGCAAACCTGAAAAAGAATTGGGAGTTTCAAGATCATTAAAAGTATTATCTATGATTTGTAAATTCATTATTATATTATGCGATGTATAGATAATACTAATAAACACTCCTCTTCAAGTACAAATAAGTTTGAGGTATTTTTAAATGTATTTTTGCCCTTTTTCGATTTACGGTGTTTCAGTATTAAGCGACTTATTTTAGCCAGTCACAAAAAATCTCAAAAACGATTTAGTTTTCCAAACAACACTTTGTTTATAGCCAGTTTTGCATTTCTTACTCTAGCAAGAGCCCTAATGTATGATTAAAATTTTTTGATCAGCGCTTTCCAGTACAAATACATGTCTTTAGAGCCTTTGGTGCATAATATGAGAAGTATCTCAGACCACAAATGACTCAATTCTATCAACAGTTTACATTGCATAAAAGCTATGTGAAAAACTTTTGGTAGTAATGTCATAACTCAGTAAATGTTACGACTGTTAGCTCAGTATATAATAAACGCAGACACATCGCTTCTTAAAAGTCGTACTTTTATCTATATATATAAAGCAGTTCAGTGACTGATTGACTGTCTGACTGACAGATAAAGCACAGACCAAACCGCTCGACCTAAAGGGCTAAAATTTTGCATGGCGATTTTTCTTATAGTGTAGGGGTGCACCAAGAAAGACTTTTGAAATATTCTTAGATTTTTCAAATTAAAAAGGAAATCTTTTCCGAGTCTTTACCTCCATTTTCTGATCTTTGGTGAATTTTTAAAGATTAAGTTTTAGAATTTAATTTATTAAATGCTGATTACGTAGTTTCTTTTCTTTTTGTGATACTTTAAATGCGTCACTTTAGCGTCACGTGTATAACAACGAAATAAATTGACAAAAGAAAAAATTGAAATACGGTATAGGATAAAGTTTAACCGCTAGACTACTTGGCATGGAAGTTTTTTAAGAATTTAATTCTAAATGGTATGTTGTATGGATATTAAACATGCAAATTAATTGCATACATTGACCGTTGCATTTAGTTTGAATATTTTCTTGTTCATTATTTTGTTTATAAAAATATTCGTCATGATTTTTTTATAAAAATATTTTTTGTTTATTTTGGACATTAATTGCATACATTGACCATTGTATTTAATTTGAATGTACTCTGTAGCAAAACACGGGAATTCAGCTAGTTAACTTATAAAACATTAAAGTAACAACGGAAACATAACTTAAATTATTACAAATAGACAAGTGGTAACATCTGCGGAAGGCGACTGGCAGAGAGCTGATAAGAACACGAAGATACTGTGCTCAGGTTCTCACAATTGCTAATCACATACTATGTATGACCAGAGCGTGAAAAACCAATTGCAGTAAAACTAAAGAATGACGCAATGCATAAGGACAACTTACGTAATGTAGACGTTAACTGCGTCACATAATGTTCAGTGAACATGACATAAGAGCGGGAAAAATACGTTGGATGATTTAAAAATGAATAGACGTTTTTCTAACAGGTAGCACCCCAATCTCGTTTAGGCTCAGCTACTCGTGGAATATAAAGCCTCCTCCCCCCCCCCCCGTACAAATAAGTTTATATGAGTTTAAACCAGCAGTTTTTATGTGCTTCATGTTATCTGGGCATAGGAAAACAATTATAACTATACAAAGCACAGGAATTAAGTAACACACACACTTACAAACACAAATATGTATGTAAGTAAAAGCTGAAACTGAAGCAAAAATTTTTGTTATATATATATATATATACACCAAATATGATATGAACGTAATATACGTATTAAGAAATATATAAGTATATATATATATATATATATATATATATATATATATATATATATATATATATATATATATATATATATATATATATATATCTTTTCATACAGCAAAAGGAAAAAAATATCAGAGAGATTAAAACACTCATGTATTTTATGTAACTCCCTTACTTTTCTTTCCCAAATTACCCTTCAAATGCACTCGCAATTTTTATGACCTTCCATAAACATCAAACAATTATTCTATGCCTTTATTACGATGCATTTGGGAAATAAAGCATAAATCTAATAAATGTGCACCCAATCAAACATTAAATAACATTTTTGTAACACGTTTAGAAATATGGGATAACTCCGTAACTAACCTTTTATCAAACTTGTGTAAAGATTCTATTAGTATTGGATAACGGCAAAGTAAATAGTCAAAAAACTGTTCTTACATTGGATGGGAAATTTACGACGTGTTTTGCAGATTAAAATTAAGGGGACAATGGACCGTGAATATCGATTTTTTAAATAACTTTATATACATAATGAGAATAATTAATGTTCTCTTTTACTACGTTGAAGATCCTTGGATTTCAAAATAAGGATTTTTTGGTAGAACAATGCCTACTATTCAAAATATTTTTAAAAAATATTAACAATTTTCTAAATTCTCCATTTGCATTCCTTATCATTTAAAGTAATATACGTTTACCATATATATATATATATATATATATATATATATATATATATATATATATATATATATATATATATATATATATATATATATATATATATATGACATATCATGTCTTGTAGAAGCTGCTGGAAAATCGGATACTGAAACAGCTGGAAAATAGTTGGTTAGTGGATCGCAGTAAATAGGCGAATTAGTTTGAATAGTTTATTTATCGTTCATTCACAGTTCCCCACAGGGAGCGAGCTAGACCGAGTGACATATGAAACATATGAAATGTAACAAACAATATCAGAAAAAGAAGATGCGGCATTCAGCCGTGTTCTGATTTTTATATCGGGAAAATCCAGAAGAGGTGATGTAAAGGTTATTCGCTGTGACGTTATGTTACGTCATGGACCAGGGCGTGTCCAATTATTCTTATCGGTTCAGTCTCCCTAGACAGGGGTTGTATGAAGTCTGTAAGGATCTTTCTCTGTCTATAAGGGAACGAAGGGATTAAGTACTGCAAGCTTTATGAGTTATTACATCATCTTAAAAATTGAATAAATTATGTTTTACAGGAACATAGTACAGCACATTTATGTTTATATATATATATATATATATATATATATATAAACATAAATGTGCATTGAATTTTTTTTTGTATTAATCTAAAGTCTTAAATATTTTTTCTTCCTCTGCCTGTTATTTTTTTTAGGATTTTACGTTATTTGAAGAATTATGCACAGCTTTATGACAAACTCTTCAATTAACAATTCTGAGTAATTTTGAAGAAATCAGAAAAAATTAATGCCCATAGAAAATTTTGAAAAAATCTAGCATTTATGAAGAATTTTTTGAAAAAGAAGTCTTATTCTTCCACAAAATACTAATTTGTGAATCCTAAGTGATTTCAATGTTGTCAAAAAGAATGCTAATTATACTCATGTGGTATGTAGAGCAAAATATTGAATATTCAAAAAGCGAGGTTGAAGTTCTCTTGTCTCCTTTATCTAAAAACCAGTTTTATTCTATTACTACTTTATATAAGTACTTTCCATGGTTTGATAATTATTTTTGGCAAAATTATCTTTAAAGGGATCAGGTATCTTTTGAAACCTAAGAGACTCGACAAACATATCCATACTACTCATTTATTCAAAAATTGGAAAGTTTTACTGTGAGTAAAATACTCTTCTTTATAAATATGGCTTTAAATTTTTTTCTAGCTTAAAGAGAAAGTTTTTAATTAAAAAAAATTTCAACGATTATTTTTTTCGTAATTTCTATCATTGCGCGCAGACTTGCATGTGTATATTTATTAATACATATATATATATTTTATTTTTTAAATTTAGTTATATAATATATCTTTAATATGACCTACTTTGAAATCAAAATTCCTAGTTCTTCATAGAAACGAAATATTTTTAAAATTTTAAATTTCAGAATTTTTTTAATAAATTTAACTGTAATTAAGATTTTTATACCAGGAAGGATATAATAGAGGATCATTTTAACTGTAATTGCTTGTATTGCATAGGTACACAATTTAATGATATACTGGTGATATCATTGTGCAATTAAATAACGATGAAAAAACAATTATTCAAATTTTAAACAATGAAAAAATTTCTCTTCAATATAGGAAGAATTTAGAACCATATTTAAAAGAAGAAAAAGTGTTTAACTTACAGTAAAATTTTCATATTTCTCAATAAATGATTTCCGTAACTACCGATGATTAAAAATACGAATATGTTTGTCGAGTCCCTTAGCTTAGGTACCTGACCCCTAATAAAACTTATATTTATCTCTCCTAAAGGTTTCAAAATGTCAAAACGTTAATTTAAATAGAATTCACTGGAAAATAACCCTTGAACTTATTCATTACAGACATTTGCTAAAAACAGCATTCAGCATTTAAAGTAAAGATAATACTCAAATGCTAGCTACAAATCTTTTTTTTTTGTTCCTTTTCATTTTCCTACTAAATTCGACACCGACAAAAAAAAAAAAACCTCTTCTTGGAAATAACGCAATCAAGAAAATGATGAAATGCTCAGGAAATTATCGATTCATATCTAATCCGAAATGTGTTTTGTACGCTCGTTTATTTTTCGGAAAAAAAAATAATCCATGTTTCTGCATTAGTGTATTTATTTGGTACGTATTGATTTTGAAAACTATTCAATGATGAATCATTGCGATTTTTTTACAGAAATGTTTACTGTTTTCATATTTATTTATTTTTTTGAAAAGTCATTTATTGGTATAATGGTACAACTCCGTGATGTACACGAAATATTTGTTTTGCATTATATTCTTTTCAGTTATGAAAGTAATAATTTTTTTTAATTTTTGAAACTCAGTAATGCGCAGGATATATTTTTGTCGAATTAGATTCTTTTGAATTACATAAACATAAAACTATAAGCGTCGAATTGCAAACGTCGTTCAAATAGGATTTGATTTCAAGCATATTACAGTTTTTCACATATATAAATCTGAGCATTTTTTTTCCCTTCAAAATGTACTATTTCAAAATGAAACTCAATAAAGAAATGTATGATTTTTCTAAGCCCTTGATAATACATGCATTACGAAAGAATAAATTTCGAATCATAATAACATTGATTCCGAGGACTTTTCAAAAATGTTCGGAAACGAATAAACATAACGTATTTATCCAGAAGAAAATCTCCGAATTTAATCGAGTTTTAGTATTGATTTCTCTAAACCTTCAAATATTTTCTCTTTATAGATCGTTTGAAACCTTTGAATTATTTTTTCCTTTACGGTATGCAAGATATTTTAGGACAGAATAAGTTTGTTTTCCGGTTTTACATTCGCATCTTTGTGTTAATAAGCCTGGATCGTGAGGAGTTTGTAATGTAACGACTTTTCATCAGAGTGAATTCGCGTCTGAATAACCTGAGACTGGTAGCCCAGCAACTGAACAACTGCAACGGTGAGAAGAAATTATTTCCAATGACGTTTCCTCCCATAATTCCCCCTTATAGTCCAATGAGGCCAGTAACGCCTTGTGTCATCCCATAACACACACACACACACACACACACACATATATATATATATATATATATATATATATATATATATATATATATATATATATATATATATATATATATATATATATATATATATATATATATATATATATATATATATATATATATTGTCTAAGCGCATGCGCTACGCGGCGTCTGACACAGACGTAGCCTGACGTAGACAAAAATTCTTCAGTTGTAACCTAAACGTTGCTTTGTGTGGAGGTGATACCACGAGTGAGAAATTTCCCCATTCATCTATATATGAGCAATAAAAACGTTGTTAATTGCTAACAACTGGTCCGTCGTCAATGTTTATGGTCTACACACATCTCAATAGTCTATATTAAAATACACACACTCACACACACACACACACACACACACACACACATATATATATATATATATTGTAGTCTTCCTTTTTAATAAACTTAGGTCTGAAATGTTCACTTCCGTATGAACCTAGTCCTTTCTTATCGCGTAAACGTGCGACCTTTTAAAATAGGAGACTCATTTAATAATAAAATAACACTTTATTATGATAACGTCATAACATGATCGCTCTGATTCGTGATCTTATTACATCTGGTGTATTTTTCATTTACCGTGCTCACTCACAGCGCCATCTCTTGGTGAGCAAAATAGCTTTAACAATATGTATATATATCAACCATAACATATCTGCACAGTTACCATCAAAATCTATATTTTTTAAGAAATTTTACTGAAATTCTCATAAATTGTTTTGACTGCGGGCATACACAAATGGCCAGAGTCAAAAAACTTAAGTGCATTCACAATTTCGGACTGCATTTAAAGTTAAATTCAAAATCTTTCACTCCATTTCGAAACAGGGAATATTTTTATGGTCTATTGAATACGATCAATTTCCTGTAGCATAAATTCATACTTATATCTCTGCTCCTCTTTTCCTTCTTTTTTTTTGGATTTATTTCCTTAAAATGTAAAGTGAAAAATGTGAAACATTCCTCTCGAGGTAGTTCATCTCATTATCGAAGATACTAAAATCTGCTTTTTACATTTAAAAAGAAGCTTACTTGCCTGATATTCTTTCTTTATTTCCCTTGAAGATATGCATCATCAATGAAAATGAAAATATCAGAAAAATAAGTCACAGAGAAAATTTATTGATTCCTATTTAATTCTAGATGTGGTATGTTTATTTCTTTTCATGAGAAGG
Source organism: Dolomedes plantarius (assembly GCA_907164885.2). Classification (NCBI taxonomy): domain Eukaryota; kingdom Metazoa; phylum Arthropoda; class Arachnida; order Araneae; family Dolomedidae; genus Dolomedes; species Dolomedes plantarius. The sequence continues at coordinate 153,505,372 of OU015498.1, read as the reverse complement.
GGAGGACACGGGGGTATAGACCACGTATTTCCGTTTTCATTTGGAATGTAATGACTGTGGAATACATTCTTCCATATGCGAGGATATATTTTTGACTTAAATAATGTATTTTTGGATAATTCATATTTTTGTTATGAAAGACATTTACTGGCATGAAGGCATAAACCTTGAACACTGTAAGGTATTCGTTATTGAAAAACATAATGGTACATTCTACGGATTATTCTAAAGGTTGTGTATTTAAAAGTGAAATGGGTGGCGATAACTGTGGGAGAGGTACTTCTATTTATTTGTTTAGTATTGATCACCACACATATTCGATACCCAAACACCAATTTTCATGTAACGAAAGCATATATGAACATCTAAACACTGTGATAGAAATGCTTGCAGAGATTTCACATGACTCTACTGCCACGTTTCTGTAATGTATGCCTATATCAGGTCCATTTTTGTGCCGTTGCATAGATATGACACCAGAGCTGCGGTGTTACAAAGGAACACCAAATTTTGTTGTAGAAATGAGACTTTTAATTTGAGTTGATATTATTGGCATGGTGTTTGCCATGCTGTACAACGTCATAGCGACATCCTCGCTACACGGTGTAGCGGGGAGATTGATTCATAAATATTCGTTGAAATTGAATCCGATAACTGAAGTCGCGCAATGAATACTTTCATTTCTTTATGGACACATGCATGCAACAATTTCACATATAATTTATTTACTTTTATATATATATATATATATATATATATATATATATGAAAAAAAGAAAAAAAGCATAATATTTAGCAATGACTTAACAACACGACTGTTAATACGAGAGATCTTTATGATATTTCTATATATGGGACCCGTCAGCATGTATATATATATATATATGTATGTATGTGTTAGTTACAGTTCACAAGTTTAACGTTGGAGACACATCCTAAAGTTTTTGTAGTCATCGGGTGGATGTGTTTCAAGCTCCAATATAAACATCCAGTTCATATTCAAACATACATTTTTTTTGCAAACTATGCAAGAGAGAGGATTGAATACGATCCTCCATGAGGCACTCCCAAGGCTTACCTGGAAGTGTAAATGTACAAAAACAATTGTACGTCACGTAACATCTCGACATTTTTAAAATGTATCTTTCCTTTGATTTTTACTTAGCAATTTCATCGTTCACAATTCCTGATGGTTACAATGTAGAAGTCTAAATATTGCAAGTTCTATAGCTGGGGGCGCGCCTGAAGGTAGATATAAAAATTGCTTGAAAGTTGAAACGGGGATAGAAAATTAGAAATTAATCGGTCAAATTATGTTGGGTAGTCAGATTTATAACGTTAGGGAATAAGGAATATTTTTGGCATAACTAACACACATACACACACATACACACACACATATATATATATGTGTGTGTGTGTGTGAGTAAAAATAAGTAATTATTTAATTAAAATATTATTTCAGGACGTCACATGATTAAATATTTCATATGCGTGTCTCAGAAAATTCTGAGATGAGAAAAAAGTAATATTTTCCATTGATCTATGCCACAGCGAGTATTCATTCGAGTTATCCGGGGAAACTGATAGTATATACGTATATCTGTTAGGAGTGTATCGGTACCGTGTAACTATCAACGTATCAAAAGGTATGGATAAAAAAACCACGTTTTTTTATGAAGCTTGAGCGTACATACCTAAGAATATATAAAAAGATAACATTATAAAATTTAAACAAATCATGGTTAATTTGTTACCGCACCATTGATGTGTTTCCCATTAAGTCACAGAAAAAAAAAGATGATGAGAAAAGGTTATGATAGTTCATGATGACCTAACAACACGTAAGAAGCCATGGAACTAATGATGTCTAAATTTATATAGCAATTCTTGCATGGAGTTAAGAGTAATATTGCGGACTAATTTTGAGAAAATATTGCGAAGCTTTATCATACATTATGTTATACAAAAAATTGAGAGAAAATAATTTACGTAAATATTTGATAAATTCTGGCCACATTGCATTAGGTAGATCACATTTATGTTATTTAACACTCGATTACTATCCTAAAAAACTTACGTCATTGCTGTCGTCGTATCTGTGAGATTCATGACATAAAAATCATGCTATATCAATTTTTACACTATTGTTTAAAGGAAAAGGGGGTAAATAATGCTTTTCTAAGCTTTGGAGCCAGACTTTGATAAGGTTTGGAGCAGAGAGACATCACTGAACCAATTATCAGCTGTGAAATTACGTCCGGTGTTAGCGATGGGAGTAAACAATCTTTCTACTACGTCCGTGCTCTTGTTGCTCAATTGGTACGGCCCGCCCGGTTGCTTTCCAACATAAACTTCCAAATTGGTTGAATCCAAAATGTTCAAATCGGTTGAACATGTTGGAATCAACAGCAATCCACAAAAATACAGCTACAAAACAAAAAATCAGATTGATCAAAAATATTTACGAATTTGCTGTCGTACCCTCATTTTTTAAGAACGAAAACGAAACTGACATCTGGCACCCCTCCTTCTAAGAAGATAGGTGGAGGAAGCAGCCTCCCTCTCTACGGATGGACTTGCAGTCAGTAAAAATAGTTACCGTGTATCTCATGGATACAAGGTCAGTAATCGAGTGTTAAAATAAAGGATGGAGGGTAGAAGGGGAATTCATAAAAGTGATCGTAAGAAGGGTCTTTTTATCGCATGGGCAAATCGGGATTTTGCCCAGGGACCCCTGATGCTAGAGGGCCCCAAAACTCCCTTGGTGTATGCACCTAGTACTTCTAATAGTATGTATAGCCCATGGATAGTTCTTATTTTTATAAATGTTCATAAGGGGGGCCTCCAAATAGCATCTGACCAGGGGCCCTCAGTGTTCATAATCGGGCCCTGATCGTATGCATGTCGTATTAACAGTTGGAAAGCCTTGAAAATGAAATTAGCTGGAAATTTTTATCAAAATTGCTATAGCCTGTTACTTTGACTCACTTAGTAGTTATAGAAACTGCAGTAGAGAAAGGTATTCTGAAACACATGTTTAGCCTTGGGATGTCTTTTGGTTAGACCTGCATCCTATTCAGAAAGTTCCCCCTTGAGGTAACTGATTTGGTTAGGACTCCTGATGACGAGACCAGTCGGTTATCTCGATATATGGTTTAGTTCCTTTACTGCTACAGAATCTTGCATTATGGTGCGTCGAGTCCTAAGTGCTTGATTTCTATTTATTTTTGTCTACATTCTTCCTGCTAATAATTATCTTGCTTTGTTGAATTATTTACTTTTAGTTATATTTGTCCGTTTCAGTATGAGGATTTCTTGCAACTGCGCAATCTTTTACTGAAAAGTTAAAATTTTCAGCGCCAGGGTAGGTTTATTGTTAATTTGTTCGGCAGTCTATGCCCTCTTTATACATTTTATTTCGTGCTGAATTATTTACATTTTTTGTGTTACATGTTTAGCATACTTATATATAGCAAGGTAAGAAAACTTCGGATGATCATTACATTTATCACTTTGTCGTTAGATTTTACTCATGTTTAAATAACTGTAAATTATTTTTTTCAATCCTAGTGTTACCAAAAAGTCCCCGAGCCTTACTAAAAAGTCTGTTAAAGGCTGATATTATATCAGCTCCTGCTGATCATCGAACATAATCCTTTCCATTATATTCCATCTTTTATATGACAATTATTTAATATTCACCTGTCTCCCCAGAAAACCAAAAACATCTCAGCGCATCATCAGGAAATATGTCGGAAATGGTTAATCGATTTCCAAACATGGGAAAGCAAAACAAAACTTCGAACGCTTTCGTTCCGAACCTGAACACTCTTTTTTCAGAAACTCTATATTTGATCGATTTTTCTGACAATTTGCAGTTTCTGCACTCGCAGACGAAATAATCAGAATAGAAAATATAGTACGATCTTTTTCAGATTTGCTTTTCCTCTATACACCACAAATCTATTCTTTCCTTTTCTCGATCGTGGTAACCATTTCATATGACAGGAATAAATGATCCGATACGCTAAATCTGTTTTAGCAGTATAACTCTCGGATTTTTCAGTCCTTTTATGGTTATTGTAATCGATAGGCGAGTTGTAAAATTTATCTATACTGATTCCCTTCAATGGGAACTATTGGGTTTAATTTTTTTTCTTATTCAATAAGTTGGTAATTGAGTTGGGATAAGTTACAGTAATGGCATTTTAAAGGTCGCTGAGTCAAGAGATGTGACGTGAAATATAAATGCAATGAGGTATCATTCTTAGAATCTTTTTTTATCATATTACGAAAGTAAAAGTAAATTAAACCGTAGAAGATATGTATTTCCAGTTTTGAAAAAGAACGCTGAGATTGGAATTTAATAGTAAAAATTTTATTACTTAGGTTGAAGTCTTTACTGGTTGAACGCCCATTTTAGATAAAATATACAGTTAAATAAACAATTACCTGTATAAAATTTGCATTACATTCTTGCTTTATTAAGCTTTCCATAAACTGCTGAGTTGTCGCTGGTAAGCGAATTGAGGCAGAGTCTGCTGTAGATGCAATGTGAATCTTTTTGGTGTTATATTAATAGAAAATGTTGTTCTCAATGCTATTTTCATTAACAGATGTCCAAAAAATAAGAAAAATAGCAATCCGAGGTGAATATCTTGCTAAGTACCTGTATTATAGTTCCTAAAATGATAAATTCCGCTTCCAGAAACTATTTGTAATAACATAAGAACCCACAAATATCCATTGATGGTACCTATTGGTGTTACTACCGGGAATTAAAGCAATAAAAAATGCTGAAGTGGGCACAGGAAATAACGGATAGAAATGCGGATGCAGTGGGAAGGAATGGTATATTACAGCTTATCACTGATAGAAAAGTGAACTCGCTTTATTGTAAAATGTAAAACCATAATGGGAGACCGAGGGATACGATGTATTACTGCAAAAAGTAAATAATCAAATTTATAATGATGGAAAATACCCTACCTCGGAAAATACTACTACCTTGAACTTTTACCGGACTTTAATGCAGTTTGAAATTGAATACTTGACCCAACAGAGACAGTTTCAGCAAGGCAAAAATGCATCGAGAATTTCGGTAAAATGAAAACGAAGCTAGTTGGAGAAGAAATGAAAAGTTAGATAGATTTTTTTGGGATTCTCTTGGAATGGTTGTTTTAAATGGTTTGAGAAATGGCTAGCGAAGTCTTAAATGTCCCGGTCCAAGTGGAGAAACAACACTATTCAACATGATTTCTACCTGAACAATACGTGCATGCATTCCGTGTCACCGTAAAAACGCTAGCAGATGTCAAGCCGAACGTCTACCCCAAACATTATAGAAACCATTTATTTAGTGTATTGACAGACAATGGGGGAAATCAGAACGATATGCCTAACGATGTAGTCAATAAAGGTGGACGAAGTTAGATATCTGTAAAACCATAAACACTCCCTAATAGTGGTAATCACCTGCTTTCTGACCGCAAAAAGAAGTGTATAGCAGTTGACAGGGATTATGTTCAAAATTTATTAGTTATATATACAATTCCTTATGTATGACAGTGATCAAGAAAAATTCTCTTTTATACCTGAATACTTTTCACATATATTTGGAAATGAACGGAATTTCTTGACTTTTCAAGTGAATGAAATTCAAGTGAATATTAGTTGAAAATAAAATCTTTTAATTTTTTTAATTAAAAGAAAGGACAAGCTTAAAGTACACTGTAATCTTAACCTTTAAGGACTGAATCTTAAAATTCTACAGCATTTCAGAATATCGTTTGTATTTTTAGCAAATCTTTAAATGTGTGTTTATAAATGCATAAAAAACTACATTCACAATGAAAGTTACAAATGTTGTAATCATGTAAACATAAATTGTTTATTTCAGTGTATGATGTGCTCTTAACAGTGTAAGGAACAAACCTTCAAATAAGAAATAATTTTTTGAACGTAGCACAGAGTTAGTAGAATACCAACTGCAATTCCAGATTATCAAACTTATGACATTTTGGCTCAAGGTTTCTCTAATATTTATTTTTTTAAATATCCACAAAATAAAAATAATCATGAAATTTTGTGTTCCATAATAAGTAGCAGTATAGATGTTTAAAATATCGTTCAAACTAGTTGACTAGCCGAAAACAGAGTAAGGAAAAAGAAAATCTCAAACTAGAAACAATTTTTACGACTGATAAAAGGGTCCGCAGAATGCAGCGCGTAATGTAACATCGACAAACCAATGAAACTTTGGCTGAAAGTTGTGTATAAAATCTACTTTTTGAATAACCCAAATATTCAACGAAAGTGAAATTTTGCGCTTAAAGATTAGGATAAAAAATAAAGACATCATGATAAATAATAGCCGAAAACATTGAAAGGAAACTGAAGGATTCTTAAAAAGAGTTGTTTAACTCATTTTGAAATTTCTGAGGTTTTCTCCAGCTACAAATTTTAGCTAATACAAAATAAAATTTATATTTTGAAAACTAGAAAGAACAGGAAGGAAAAAATAAAAAGCAAGAAATAAAAATTAAGGGCAGGAAATTTTCTCAAACTTATTGATTTGAAATTCTGGTAGTTGTGATATGAGCGTTCATATCGACTACGCTTAATGCCACTTGGATTAACTGGTATGAGACCTATGTCGATAAATCTTCATGTCACATGAGTTGGACACGAATGTTCATTCCAGTTAGGTATTTTTTTTCATAACAGTCGATATAAAAAAATAATATCTACTGTATAAATAAATTTATTTAACTCGAAGGCAATTGACAAGTGGAAGAATAGCTTGAAAGATGTAATCTTAGCATAGCTTAAAAAAATTATATATTCACTAAAAAAAATTGATGCATAAAAGTGATAATGAAAAATAAGAATCAAAAATAATGCTAGATGTTTTGAAAGAAAAGTTATCCTTAATATCATTATCCTTCTTACGTTAGAAATATAATCGATTAGTGATAAAAAGTTAGTTTACAACTGACTCTTTGAAGATATGTTGGCCTATAATGCAGCAGTGGTGTTTACCGGATTCAGATTTGTAGTTTATATGTTTATAATAAACTATACGATGCGATATTTATTAGCTTTTAGACTTAAGCTTGAGACAAAAAAGTAACATTATGTGTATTATTGCCACTTGCTAAAAGTTGCTTGGAGTTAGGATAAAATAAAGGCCTTATTTGAATAGTGGTCCAGCTCCATTCTTGTTCATTTTGAAATACAGAGCCTTAAAGTCTAATGAGTGCTGAGAAATGACTGCTGAAGTCTGATTTGTTATGTCCTCAGTTGGCAGCAGAAATAATCTGGAGGTGTAACAATTTAAAAATAAGATAGAAATGATTTGTGTGAACATGAAAGTGAGGCTAAATCCCTTTTTTTTAAAAGTGGAATTTGACCACTCTCAAATAAGGCCTTCAAATAATAGAATTTATAATAATTAATTATTGTAAAATCATAAATATAATGGAATATAAATTGTAATTTCTATTTTGGCAAAATTTACTATCATGCAATTGTTAACACCCATTTAAAATTACTTGATGCACTAACCTCATGAGAGTCACCTATGTACATGTTACTGTGTAAAAGATAAAACTAAGTTGTTACGAAATTTCTAATTTAGTTGGGTAAGATTGTTGAATGATTATTATATAATATGAACAAGAATAAGCAACCATCTATAGCGTTATAAAACAGAAAAGTAAATAGATATATTTTCTCATTCCCAAAAGTATGTCGCAAGAAAAAGGAAATTAAAGTTGAAATAACGAGAAATGGAGGAAGATTTTCCTTCTGGCTATTCTGTCAACATTCTTTCGACTATTTCGTTTCATTATTAGATGACCAGAAAACAAATAATCAATGGCGCAGAAATAAAAATATAAAAATCAATTATGTTCTGAACAAACTGGTGCATTTAATTTTCTCTTTTCCGAAACAAATATACTTGAAAGAACTTTCCGGGCTTCCTTCACTTAGGAAAAGTTTAAATAGATTTTGTTTGAAGATGAATAAAATTAGTTGTTTTAGTCTAGACTTCTCATTCATGAACGACATGTAATAAAAGGAAATGAGGAATTATTTGTCAGCAAGATCTTATTAAGAAGACAAAGATGCTGCTGGATTGCGAGGTGTTTGGGGAATTTCTCTGCTGGGGGCAGTAGTTCTTATTTGTAAATATAACAGTCGCACTTGAAATTCTAAATTGCTCCTTTAATACGATTTTCTTTTTTCCCACTCATTAATTCTAGTAATGAGAATAATCCCCACAACACTGGAAAAATATAAGATTTATTTTACTTCTAAATGCAACTTCCGGCAACCAATTTTATATCATTTTCTTTCACAAGTACCTGGGGAAGAGTAATAAGTCCATCATCCTTCTAGCTTTCCAATATTTTTAAAAATAAAATTAACAGCATTAAATGAAGAAAACAGGTTAAATGTTCACAGCTCTTTAGTCATCCAGAAATACAAAAAGCAATCAAATGAATACATGACTCCAGTTTGAATTATATAAGCAATCAGATTGCCATTTATACCCAGAAGTCTAAAAAGTGCTTCAGCTCAACTTCGATGAGAGGTTTGTTCAAACATCCATGTCTACCACATAACTCTTTAAAAAGTTTTTTTTTAATTCTTTATAACGCTTGAGACATTCCGAAAAGTATATGGGGTGTCTCGTATAGGTTGTAATAGAACCGTAATAAATTGATGCGTGTATGTGTTGGGGCAAGCAAGGAACTATTGAGAATTGGCCTTTATCATACATTTATTCGACAATACTAAAAATTATTTTAAAGTGAAATTAATAATTGAATATTGTTCCCCTTCATATTATCACTTAATTCATGAGGAATCAGAAGCAGAGAAAAACTATTCAGTCAAAGCAATTATTTATAGGATCTTTCGGAATACACTTACTACTGTTGAAGAATACAGCGATGAATGATTTCGTTGACAGGTGCCCACATCAGGTCATGTTCAGCATCATCATGTCAGATTGCAGTAACTTCCGCTAGACACCTCCATCAGAGTCCGAGCTCCAGGAACAGCAAGCGGAATACGTTTACCTTCTCTCGTTATTTTTTCTTGGAGGGGCTATTGTCCGTTTACCGGGGCCATTTTGTCCGCCCCTTTTTCTTTCATTGGACAGTGGACTGCCCTTCTCTAAGCAGTTTCTGCCCCAGTTGGTCCCTTTTTTCACTGCTCATGTTCACAGTCTAGCATGTACCTCCCCACCATAATTTTCGTTTGGGATACCACTTTGAAATTATCTGAAACCTTTATTGTGGGCCATAAAATAACGTCGCTATCTATCTTCCAACATTTATACTCTTTTGATCTCTATAAATGGTCTCAGAGACACCTTTTCTTTTTTCGCCACCTTACTGTTCCTCACGTCTTTATTTATTTTTTTCCTCTGGAGTTTTTATAAGAGTTTTATTACTGACTGTCTCTCGACCACACACCGCGGTAAATTATAGAATTCAGCGCTTCTACATCTCGCTTTAATGAGGAAGCAAAGTTTGTAAAGAGTGTATACATATGCCTTGTTAAGGACCTATAAGAAGGCCAACACGGATGTCCAGAGTTTCTGGGTATTCATGAGGCACACATATTTGTATTAGAGCCCCTTCAACAAGGGCGTACTTCATGCATTTTACTATAGATTTTGCCTCGCCATTCGTGATAAATGGTCTTTTCATAGTGGGATGAATGACCGTACGTTGTCACTCACTATGCAGAAAAATTCAGTATTTGGAATTCTGAGTAACCTTGCTGAATAGCCCATATTAAGGGGGAAATATACCCCTTTGTTATGGGATACTTATGGCCCTTTATCCGTCTTGTAAGTTGGATATATATATATATATATATATATATATATATATATATATATATATATATATATATATATATATATATATATATATATATGTAATTCACATTGGTGCCCCCATGGTTTAAAAAAATGGGACAGAGGATTTTTGCTCGCGCTCTGCTTCCTTGTCTCTCTTATTAACCTTGTCCTGTTTTCGCGCTGCTCCGCTGCTGTCGGATATAATGATGTAAAATCTGCCTTGTGTATGCTCCCCGGCAGGGATCGGGGCGTTGCTATTGTGTGTTTTGCTGAATAAGATTTGTCTGTAGAATAATACGGAAAAAAATAATATGCGTCGCAACTCTGTTCTGTGCGTCCCTTCAACGCATCTCCTCTCTGTGGGTTTTTTCTGCCCTATGTGCGGATTACAATATGTCTGATTTAGTGTTCTTCAAGTCTGTTCTCGCCTGTCTGCCTCGACTACAAAAGTTTTGAATTGCGCCCGCGAATCTTGGGTGTATCATCTCCTCCACTACGTGATGCACAGAGCATTACACACACACACACACACACACACACATATATATATATATATATATGTGTGTGTGTGTGTGTGTGTAATGCTCTGTGCATCACGTAGTGGAGGAGATGATACACCCAAGATTCGCGGGTGCAATTCAAAACTTTTGTATATATATATATATATATATATATATATATATATATATATATTTATATTTATATATATTTACATATATATTTATATATATATATCAATCAGAGAGAGGGTCTTCCTGAGGATCTTATAGCATAAGCGAAACCTAGGGCCAAATGAGTTGGGTACGCTGGTATATATATTTGAGTAATAGCCTATACCACGAAGCGTATGCTATGCATTCTCTCGTGGGTGGAAGTAGTGGGTAATGGCAACTTCGTAATAGTTTCGTTTTTCGGGGTTATCCTTATAGACGCGGAAGAGAAATTGATGTGTTGAGGAAATTCGTTCCTAAACTCAATCTCCTCAAAATAGAAAAGGAAGATATGGCATCCGTAAAAAAAACGATGCCTCGAAACAAAGGGCAGATAAAGATCTAAACCAATGACCACAAAACCTTAAATGTGTGAAATCAAAAAGAAAGGAGTGCTGCATTTAAATGTAGCTGTTTTTTTAAACGCTTAATTTTGTACTTCTATGCATTAATACAGAGGCTGTTCGCACATTTTTTAGATGATTTTGGTAAGCGGTAATAAAAAATCGTTTGCTGCAAAAGAAATAATTGCAATTGTACTATGTTTTTAAAAGTTAAAATTATCGTCTGCGGCTTGATAATAGGTAATATCGTCAACAAGAAAGGAAAAAAACGTCAAACTGGAGCCTCAAGTGGGACAAAAATTCCAAACAAGTATCCAAGGAAAAAACGGACATCTTCGACTATTGCAAAGGTACGTTGTTTAATGTTAAAAGAAAATCCCCCTAGTCAAAGGACAGTTGCAAATCATTAAAATGCTCGGTGTCCACTGTAAACAAAATGATAAACGTTGATTTAAATCTTAAGAATTGAAAAAACGCAATGTGCATCGTCTTCTTCCAAATCATATCGCTGAACGCAGGACACGCTGCAGAATTCTATATGAGAAACACTTATCCAAAGAAAAATTGAAAACAATTGTCACAATAGATGAATCATGGGTGTATTTAAATGACTGCAATAAAAAAGAGCCATTTATTATCATAAAAAAGGAGAAAAAAATTTAAGTACATGGTTCAAAGAATCGAAAGAAAGTTTTTCTAAGGGATTCACGATTGTTGCTGGTTTTTCTTATAATGGCAAGTTAAAAATAAAGAGAGTGGAAAAAATGTCAAGATTAACTCCAAGTACTATCAGGAACATATTTTATCGCCAATTTTTCTGAATGAAATACCATCGCTTTACCCACAGTGCCATCAATCTGTGAGACTCCATCAGGACAAAGCTAGCAGTCACATATCAAAATCCACTGTAAATTTCCTAAAAGAAATGGAACAAAAAACTGGTATCAAGGCCATACCCTTTACTGATATCCCTACTAAATCTCCCGATGTATCACCTATGGATTTTTGTGCTTTCGGACTTTTAAAATCTGCATTATCCAAACGTCGTCCCAAAACCCTTACAGGACTCTGGAAAGCTGTTCAGGAGGAATGGGATAGAATACCTCTTCTGACACTTCAAAAGGCATTATTATCCTGGAAATTGCAGTGTCGAAAGATAGTTCAGAATAAGGGATGTCAAATAGAACATTTAAAACACAAGAATTTTATGTAATTTAGTTTTGTGAATACAATATACATCGTCTAAAAAATGTGTGAACAGCCTCTGTACATTTTACAAAAAAAAGTAGTAGGCTATTTCAAACCATTTATGATGTAACTATCATCAATATTTAAACTAATTCTAGCAACAATTGCCGACGTATATTTTTCCAGCTCGCTCCATCGCAAACATTAAAAGAAAGTGCTGAGTAGATTCGTCGTATATGCGGAAATAAATTTGACCCCTGACATTTTGCCTTAGACCCTTATTAGAAATATTAAAATCCTATATTCATTCAACCGCTCATTAAAAAGTCATTTTCTTATATTTAATTAGGACCTAGAGCTAAAACCGTATAAATGCTTGAAAGACGTAGTTGTCTCCAAACACGCAAAGAAACAATAATAAGTAACTCTTGAGGTGGATGACTTTTAAGAGACATTTTTACTTTCGTAACAGTTTTAATTAATATGTTCTAACGCATTTAAAAATCGACATATCTTCGCCTCACTCGAAACAGTTCTTGATGGTTCATTTATGCTTACGCACGATTTCTCATGGAGGACTCAAAATTTAATCCTTATTATCTTTTAATTTAAACTTTACAGTCGCTATTAAACAGAGAAATGCAATGTAAGTTCACCAGTAAACAAATGGAGTTCGATATACATTTAATGAATGTTTTAATTGAATTCTAATTATAATTCTGATTTAATTTTACAATTTCATTAGCAATTTTATTTAAACTCTGTATATCATTTTATCTAAACTCTGTAATCTTGAATTCTTTACTTTTTGCTACATGTAAGGCCATGTTAGGATTACCCGTGGTTTCTCTTTTTTTTTCTTTCTCGGGGGGGGGGGGGGTGTTAGTGCATACCACTAAATCCATTAGCGTTGATAATTTGAAGCTGAGTTAACATTACAAAAAAGAGAATATAAAAAATCCCCCCAATATTCATTATGAACGTTGAAAGTAAAAGCTCAATTCAATTATCCTTTAATTAATCATTTAGAGCACATTTTGAATTTTACACACTTAAATACACGTTTCATAAAGAAAGAGATTATGTTAAAATAGAACAACATTGAGCTTTAAATGTTTACTGCTACTGGTCGATATCAAAATGCAGCTAGGTTTCATAAGTAACAAATTGAAATTCGATATATATTTAATGAATGTTTTTAATTAAACTTTGTTATAATTCAGAGTTAACTTAGCAATTTACTTAACACTTTTAATTAAACCCTGTATCACAAAATGAGGTACATTTAAAACCTTTGTATTCTCCATTGTTTGCTACAGATAAGGTCATGTTGGGATTATCAGTGGGTTTTTTGGTTTATTGCAGTGGTGCGCAAACTTTCGTCGACTGCGACCCATTTTCTTTAAATGAAAAAACACGTGACAGCAATGAAGATCTATTGGTAACGGCAGTTTAAAAACAGACAAAATTAAGAAAATGCTAACAAAAGTAGCGAAAAACAAAATCGATAAATTTTGAGAAACTATTTCAAAAATCAATAAACTGTCAATTTTACGTATATATTTACTTTGCATAATAATTTTATATCTGCAGTAGTTTTTTGCCAAATATCATGGGACTTAAACTTCATATTTAAATATTAATACGCATTTGTTGTTCACTTAGGTAAAAATCAGCGAAAATAAAAATTATAAAAGAGCATGATTTTAAAATTACAAGCTTCATATTAAAACGCCGAAAATTATAAACTTCATTTATCTATATAAAATTAAACTAGAAAAAAATCAATCAGAGGGTGAACCTAGACTTCATATAGTATGATCAATATTTAGGGAAATACCTGAGAATGCCACTCTCGTATCAGCGTTGTTTGGTTTTTATGGCTACACATTTTGAAAACCCAGTGTTGCACATATAGGTAAAAGCGAATGGAAACAACATACCCTTTAAGACTGTTGTTGTTGCTTATGCCACTTGACCGACAGCAACATCAGATCAAGTCCCGAAGGCTATGGGCGTTGAAGGTGCGGCTCCTGTTTTGACTGGCACCAGAAGGGTCGGAGTTCGACTTGGCTAAAGGACCAGTTCCATAATTTTGAACCGAGTCAAGTGACAAGACCAGAACACTTGATCCCGCACCTCCAGAGGTAATTTTGAGAACTTGGAGGACATTTCAGCCAGGACAGATTTTACGTCCACCAGCCGCCATTGGTGTATACGGCAGTGGATTTTGTCAGCGACGAGCATCAAACTAGTTACTTTTGAGATCACTAGTCCTCTGCCCTTGCCAAATGGGACATTTCGCCCCTTTAAGACGGTTTGTCACCTTATTGAACAATATCATATATTTTTAACATATAAAAAATAGAAATAGAAATAGTAAAGATATGACATTACAGAAAGTTTAAAGCATGTTTTTCGATTCAATAATTCAGTTTATAAATTTACTTCATACTATCCGGAACCCTCCCATTTCCCCCCGACCTCTCTGTGTGTCGCGATCTATGGTTTAAGCTCCACTGGTTTAGTAAGTGCCACTAAATCGATGATTATCGAAACACCAGTGAACAGCAAAAAGAGAAAAAAGAATTCAGTATAAAAAAATCCACAAAACTTCCATATGAACATTGTAACTAAAAGCTAATTTCAACTATCCTGTAATTAATAGTTTACAGCACATTTTGAATTTTAGCCACGCAAATACGTGTTTCGTAATAAAGAGGATGATGTTAAAATATATCAACATTCAGCTTTAAATGTTTATTTCCACTGAACGATATCGAAATGCAGCGAGAGTTCACCAGTAAACAAATTTAAATTAAATATTCGTTTAATGAATATTTTAACTAAATTCTGTGTAACAATTCAAATTTGATTTTTGCCTTTTTGGTATGTGGATCTGTACTGTCCATCCGGCACTCGTGGGCACAACAATAATGAAAAATGTCACCGAACTTGGGAAATTTACCCTCGGCTGCGAGTACAGGTATTGCTACGTAGCTTCCGGTTGTCAGTTTGAACAGGGCGTATAAGCGAAAGCTGTGGTCACTGTAATTTCCCGATACTTAACAATTTCATTAACGACTAAGCATGATTGGGAACTAACACTGGGGGTCCCGCGGCAGGCTGACCACCTGCCCGAGACGTATGCTGTATGGCACCACAAGCCCAGATTCAATTAAGCAGAGATGGTAACCACCGTCCCTGGTCAAGTGGACTGTTGCGCCATTGGCTAGTTAGTTGGTTAGTTATACGTTTGATGAATATTTTAATTAAACTCTGTGTAACAATTCAGATTTAATTTAACAATTTATTGAACGATTTTAATTAAATCTATATCAAAATATAAAATTCATTTAAAATCTCTGAATTCTTTTTTCGATGCGTACTAGAACCATGTTACGATAATTCTTGTTTTTTTGGTTTAGTACACGACACTAAATCCATTAGCTTGGAAGATCAGTTATCTGTAAAAAAAGCGAGTAAAAAATATACCCCAAATATACTATCTGGACATTGAAAATAAAACCTCAGTTCAATTATCCTATAATCAATTGTTTGTAGAACATTTTAAATTTTACACACGTAAATACATCTTCCATAAAAAAGAGAGGATATTAAAATAGTCCAATGTTGAGCTTTAAATGTTTACTGCTACTGGCCGATATCGAAATGTAGCGAGAGTTCACCAGTAAACAAATTTTAAAAAAGTAAACAAAAGTAAAAAGAGTACAAAAAAGACAGGACGTTAAAATAGACCAAAATTGAGCTTTAAATATTTACTGCTACAAATTTACTTTTGAAAATAAAATCTTAGTTCAATCATCCTTTAATTAATTGTTTACATAACAGTTTGAATTTTTCACACTTAAATACACGTTTCATAAACAAAGAGATGATGTTAAAATAGAACAACATTGAACTTTAAATGTTTACGGCTACTGGAAGATATCGAAATGCAGCTAGAGTTCATAAGTAAACAAATTGAAATTCGATATATATTTAATGAATGTTTTGAATTAAACTCTATATTATAATTCAGATTTAATTTAGCAGTTTAATTAACAATTTTAATTAAACTCTCTATCATAATATGAGGTTCACTTAAAACCTCTGAATTCTCCATTTTTTGCTACATATAAAGTGTTAGGATTATCCGTCATTTATTTTGGTTTAGAGCATACCACGATATCCGTAATATCCTAAGATCATTGAACAGCAAAAACATAAATGTGAATATGAAAAATCCACAAAGATGTCTACATGAACATCGTAACTAAAAGCTCATTTCAAATATCCCGTAATTAATTGCTTACAGCACATATTGAATTTTACACATGGAAATATGTTTCATAATAAAAAAGAGATGATGTTAAAATACATCAACATTCAGCTTTAAATATTTACTAATACTGGCCGATATCGAAATGCAGCTAGAGTTCATGAGTAAACAAATTTAAATTCCATACATATTTAATGAATGTTTTTAATTAAACTCTATATTATAATTCAGATTTAATTTAGCAATTTAATTGACAATTTTAATTAATTAACAATTTTAACTCTGTATCACAATATGAGGTTCACTTAAAACCTCTGAATTCTGCATTTTTTGGTACATATAAAGTGTTAGGATTATTCGTCTTTTATTTTGGTTTAGTGCATACCACGAAATCTATATTAACTGTAAGATCATTGAACAGCAAAAAAAATAAATAAATAAATTATATAAATAAATAAATAAAGGAAGAAAAAAAGAAAAGAAAAGAAAAGTGAATATGAAAAGACTTCTATATGAACATCGTAACTAAAAGCTCGGTTCAAATATTCAGTAATTAATTGCTTACAGCACATTTTGAAATTTACACACGTAAATATACGTTTCATAATAAAAAAGAAATGATGTTAAAATAGACCAACATTGAGCTTTAAATGTTTACTGCCTGAGTTTCTACGCCCACCTCTGTTTTTCTATGTTTAGAAATGGACGTACTAAAACAATGTATTTCCCCGAAATCACTTGGGAATGAAAGGAGAAAGAACATTTTTACGTGAGTTTTGTGGTATCGAGCGAAATAAAAAAACATTTCGCTCTATGATTCCCTTTGACTCCGAGAAGATAATCATTAACTTATTCGTCTGACCATCACACAGCAAAACTTGTAGAAACACAACACTTATCTATAAATAAATATCGATCAAATGTTTCCTTCTTATATTTTATTTACCGTCTCCCGCCGTCACGTAGTCTTTGAAATAAATAAATAAAACAGGATAAATAAAAATAAAAATAAATAAAAATTCCGGGGCAAGACAGAAAAACTCACTTTTTCGTGTTAGAATGATTTCTGAAAGTGAAATGACTGCATCCACTACCAGTGGAGGAGAAATATAATAAAAGGAAGTGGTAGTTGCGTTTGTTTAAATTCTGGGTGGAACCCGAATTCGCTCGAGTGTTCTTATGACGTCATTCATGACTTGAATTTATTTTAGGAGAGGGAAGAAAAAAATAGTAAATGAGTAATATAGATAATGCGAGGTTATATAATAATGTTATTCGAGAGGTTATCGACATTTGAATAACGTCAAATACAATTCTATAAGTATACTAGCTGAAAACTCGTACTTCGGTACGGAGTACATTCAAATTAAATACAACAGTCAATGTAGACAATTATTGCCTACATTGACCAAAAAATATATATATATATATATTATATATATATATATTTATAATAAATACAACGATCAATGTATACAGACAAAATAATGAAGAAGAACATATTCAAATTAAATCTAATAGAACATACTACTGCTTGAGGACCATTTATTTTACTGTATTTTAATATTTTTTTGGATAATTTCCAATCGTCTGCCGCATTAGAAAGAAAACATTTTGTAAAAAGATCAAAATTCTATGATAATTATTTGGCGAGTTATCGTAATCTGAAGTTGAAAAAGTCAATATTTTCCCACAAAACATAAAACAATAAAAAAAACTTAAAGTCCGACGAGGATGACACATGTCTCATTTTGGTTCCCCCATTTTTCTGCATCCATTGGTATCGCTCTCGACCCCATACCCCCAGCGGTTTCGGAGGAGATAGCGTGACAAGATTTTGACAGCGGCAGCGGGAGTTGCTTTTTTTAGAATAGAGATGTCCAGTCGTCTGCCGCATTAGGAAGAAAAAAAATTATGCCAATTTATTTCGTTGTTAAGCACGTAACGCAAATTTAGTTTAAAGTATCACAAACAGAAAAGAAACCACGTGATTAGAGTTTAATAAATTAAATTCTGAAAATTAATCTTTAAAAAATCACCAAAAATCAGAAAATGAAGATAAAGATTTGAAAAGGACTTCATTTTAAAGGACATTGTATGATGTTTCTCGTGATATAAATTTTATAACCTTCAAATTATTATTTTAAATGCAAACTTTAAAGAATGTTACAAAAACAGCTTAAACATTTAATTTAAAAAAATCTAAGAATTTTTCAGAAATCTTTCTTAGTGCACCTCTACAATATAAAAAGAATCGCCATGCAAAATTTCAGCCCTTTTGGTCCACCGATTTGGTCTGTGCATTATCTGTCAGTCAGTTACGGAACTGTTTTATATATATAGATTAACTTATGGTAGTCAGAAAAAAAAACTGAAATTCGTTAATTCTCAGTACAATTAACACAGCTTAGAGAGAAGGTATTAACATTGAATTTATCTTCATATTTTGTTAATTTAGTAGAACACGACTATAGTCGTAAAAGATGTAATAAGATATTTACCCGAAACTAGTATCTTTCAAAATTCTTTTTACCTACAGTTTCGTTGCGTAAACTCGTACATCTACAAAGATGCAACTAAATTATGTCGATATCATGTTTTACGTACTTTTTATATGCTTAATAAAACACAAGCTGGTAGAGATAGTTTTAGGGCTCGTATATATAGGATACAAAACAATAAAAAAATTTAATGCGAAAAAACATACTGTTAAAATTCTGACATTATTTTTTGCTGTAAAATGACATACGTAATTCTTTATGGTCACTTTTTCCATACAGTGCTGCCATAATGCATTATTGTTTTTTCTTGTGTGTCTTTATACTTAAAATTGTTTTGCCTTTTAGTCGATTCGGATACTGAGTACTCTGAAGTTATGATCTGGTTTAGTTTTAGAGTTTGAGATTTATGTGAACTGTGTGTAGATGAGGTGTAGTTCGAAGATACAAAATATCTCTTAGTAATAATGTTTGTGTATTAGGAATGGTAAAATAATTTATTCTGGATGGCACGCAGGATAAAGAACTTGATAGTGTAAGGAATTAAATGATATTTTCATTCATTTCATGTTGCATTTTATAATTTGCTTTTCCCTTCCCCCACCATTAAAGGCTTTCTCTTAGTTTATGTTCTCTTACCTTCGTTCCTTACATATTAATTCGCATATATTTCACTTAATGTTTTCTCTTTACTTTTTTTTCCTTTTTTTCTTTAAATAAACTGAAAATATTTCACAAATCTTACACATTTTACTGAACAGACAAGGAATCATTATTCATATCCGAGATCCTATATTTAACTCTCGTGAATTTTAAATTCAATGATTTTGTAATTTTTAGCACTTTTCACTTTCTTTGAATTTAAATTAGATTGTTATCTTCATACATAGGTTAACTTTTGAATTTTTTTTCTGTTGATATTTAGGGAGGAACTCAGAATTTGAGTTATCTACTTAAGTATTCTAATCGTTACTTGATTTTATAAAACTGATATAAAGTAAGAAGTTCAGAAAATATTGTAGAAAAAAATATCGAAGATAAAACCGTTCAATCTCTTCAAAAATACAAAAACTAAAATCTCTATTAAATATATTCTACAACCATAACCACCTTATACAGTTAAAAAAGACATAAACAGCAGATATTGATTTGAAAACTTTTATCGAATATTGCTTTATATTAAGATAAATGCTAAAGATATTGACAATAACATTTATTATAATAAATATTATATATCGAACCCCGGCAAGAAAAGTGACACAACTCAAAAATGCAGCATTTTGCAGCATTTGAGTAAAATCAAATTAAAGAATACTACATAGCTTGAACTAGCATTACAAAAAAACTGATACAACTGCCTCAGGTGGACAAATTGCGAGATAAAGATATGTCGCTTTTGGTGCACGATGGGGCACTTCATGCATATTTTTCAATGACATAACCTCAAAATTGCCCTTTTTTGATTTGTGTCACTTTTCTTGCCGGGGTGAGATATATTATATTATAATTAGAGGTACGTAAATTTCGCATAAAAAATATCAAAATTTCGCAAAAAATTACATTAAAAAAAATTTCTCATTTATTTTTTAAAAAATTACAATATATAAAATTTCACATTTATTCGCAAAAAATATATATAAATTGAAAATGTTCGCATTTATTTAAAAAAAATTACAATTTTACTTACTTAGTTTGGTAAGTATCGAAATTGCTAGTTAAAAGTTGTAGTAGTCTCCCCATTCTCTTCCTCAAGTCTTTAGCAATAAGTAATAAGCAAATTTCGAGAGTAAGATCTCTCTGTTAAAAACCATGGATGGTCTTAGATAAACAATTATGTTAATAAATTATTATTATTTTTTACCTAATTTCATTTAAAAAGCCGTTTATCAGCGGTTTTTCTCCGAAAAGTAGTAAAAATATAATTTTTGCATTTTTTCACTCATATCGGCAAATTTCGCATTTATTCGCATCTATTTCGTAAATACGAAAATTTCGTATCCCTAATTATAATATTTTATTTTCATATATATTAATACAAGGTGAGCCCATAAAGTAACCGGAAAATTTTTTTTATAAATAAGAAAAATATTACTCACTTTCAAATAAACTTATCTACTTCAAAATAATCGCCAAAGGAGTCTATACAATTTTTCCAACGTTTCTTCAAGTCATCGAAACACTGTTTACAGGCGTTGGAACTAACCATTCGCGTAACATTTGATTCAATATCCGGTACTTTTCAAATCTCTGTCCTTTCATGGTCATCTTAAGCTTCCGAAGAAAGGAAAAAATCAGCTGGAGATCAGTCGGGAGAATAGGGTGGGTGATTTATCACTGCAATTGAATGACTTGTTATACAGAATACTTGGGTGATTTATCACAGAATTGAATGACTTGTTATACAGATATTGTTATACAGAAATTGCTGTATGGGGCCGAGCATTATCGTGTAAAAGAAACCATTGCCCCGAATCAAACAGTTCCTTCCTAATTCGCCTTATCCTGTTTCTTAATCGAAAAAGAACCTCCTTGTAAAAATACTGATTAATTGCTTGATTTTCAGGAGCAAATTCGTGGTGAATAAGTCCTTTGTAGTCAAAAAATGCAAAATCCATGAAAGGACAGAGATTTGAAAACGTCTCGGATACTAAATCAAATGTTACGCGTATTTTGAGAACGGTTAGTTCCAACGCCTATAAACAGTGTTTCGATGACTTGAAGAAACGTTGGAAAAATTGTATAGACTCCTTTGACGATTATTTTGAAGGAGATAAATTTATTTGAAGGTGAGTAATATTTTTCTTAATTAAAAAAAATTGTCCTGTCACTTTATGGGCGCACCTTGTAAGATATATTATATTATTTCCTTCCAATGGCAAGCAATAAACAAAAGCTACAAAATAAAAGGTACAAGATACGGACAGCAACAAAAGAAAAAAAGTAAACCGAAGCAGGAAGCAGGAAACAGGAACGTATCAATTGCTCAATACTCTTGCCTCCCAATATCGGCTGCATAAATCCTTAGCCGATAGATCCTTACGGGTCTGGAGGTAGGAAATGTCCATAACTTCTGGTATATCACAAATAGTGTAGAATGACGCTGTAGAATTTTCAAGCGGCTCAGATGTTTAGCTAAACAGTCATGACGAATTAAAAGCCGGATTATGGCCACCGAATCCTAACTTGGAAAATCTGGAATGCATGCACTATTAACAACCAATAACTTATTAGGATTTCTCCCAATTCATTTTTGATAAATTAAGTCCTTCAATTTCTTCCGGATAAATACCCTTATACAATTTATATGATATTGGCCTACATGGGCTCCGTATAACTGCAGAACCTTTTTTGCCAATATTTATATATTATTTTGCCAATACTTTTATATTATAATATAAATAATAATAATAATAATTTTTAGAATATTTATTTGCATATCACCGATATGCACTTCGAATTATGACAGAAAAAACAGCAAACATGATATTCTCTTCAAAAGACCTTCGAAATTTATAGTCATGATTGTCGTGAACCCTCTTTCTTACACCGGTTCACTTAGATTCTTTCTATGACATAGGGACAAATGAGGTATGCAAAAATGATCTCGTCACTGAACAAGACGAACATAAATTTATTTACAGATTTAACATTTAAACAGTTTCACTCATAACATAAAAATTGCAGAAGACTGAGCACGAGGTGGGCAAGCCTGCAATATCTTACCAGACCTCGGCTATCCTACACTCTAATCTAGTTACCGATCAATTAATTAACTGAAGGCGAGACGAGCCTGCTTTTATCTTGCCAGGCCTCCTGAAACTACTCTCAGAGATTCTCTTTCTCTATCTTAATTCTAATTACCAAGTAATTACCTAACCAGAGGTGAGACGAGCCTTTTTAAATCTCGCCAAACCTCCGACTCCTACCAGAGTCGCTCTCCTTCTCTTCCTTTCTTACTAACTGCCCGACGATCCCCTCCACTCTCTTGGGGTTCAACGTCCCCGCAGCCAACCTTCTGATTGGTAGAGGGGTGGGGGAATCACGGGGCACAACACTTTCGCTTTAACCAGCACTGCTAGTAAAACATTACACTACAATGATAGTCTAAAATTTCAGTTTTTTGAGTGTGATATTGATTTAAGATTAAATTTATCATGATCATCCATATATCAGAAGTATAAAAGATATAAATCAGAATCATAAAAATATGATTGATATTACTGTCTGTTTTTCAGTAAGTTTTGTTCACCTTCATTTTTTGAGTAGAATTACTCTTAATATTGCAGGTATTTATATTATTCATATTGATTCATACGGAATTCATATAAAAAAAAAATTTTTTTTACCCAGAGTTCTTTGACAGTTTGTAAAAATGCTGAGTGCCTGAAATATAAATTTCCATATATAAATTTTCATTATGAAATTTATCGTATTTAAATTTTCTTACTAACAAAAACTAAATATTTTGAAAATAAGTTAATTTTCATCAGAATTGTTCCACCTTTAATTTCAAACAATAAATAAATTATAGTGCTTTCTCACGAGTACTATTTGATGTGCCATAATTCGTATACTGAACTGCGTTACACATAGTCATTCCATAATGTTTCATCTTATCATTAATTTATTAATTTATAGACTTTATAAATACTACTTAAGACCGAGTTTTTAACGTATTTAGCTGAGAATGTATTGACATTTAATTAAAATTGCAAAAATAAAATACAATTCGAATTACCTCATTTTTTAGATACGCTATTTCAGACAATACTTTACCATAATGTTTTGTTTCATAATGTGTTGTAACATATGAAGAAGCAATAAGGTAATAATAAAAGCATTTTTTTTCTTTATTTCACTGAAAAAAATAAGTTTCCAACTTACTTTATTATAAGAAAATTAAAATAATGGAATTGATCTGTTGTAGGCATATGTAACGTAAAAGTTTGATTATATAAGTTTATATTACTGGATTATATTCGTTACATATTTCATGCTACATGGGTAAAATAAATTATTCTATAATTCATTACATATTAATCGATGTTTTCACTGAAAAAAATAAGTTTCAACTTACTTTATTATAAGAAAATTAAAAGAATGGAATTGATCTGTTTTAGGAATATCTGTTGATCTGTTTTAGAATGCAGTTAAGTTGAAAAAATAAAATGGTTTGGCGTTGATAAATTGTATTTTTGGTTTTCTTTTAGTTAAACATCGTTAAATTAATAAGTTCTTATTACGTTGTCTCAACTAGGAGACAACTTATGTAACATAAAAGTTCAATTATATAAGTTTATAAGAAAGTATACTAGATTATATGATTATACTACTTACTAGATTATATGATTATATTCGATATTATTACTACTTACTAGATTATATGATTATATTCGATATATATTACATGCTACATAGGTAAAATAAATTATTCAATAATGCATTACATATTAATGCATTATCGAATAATTTCGTTATGCATTAATATGTAATAACTCTGAACACTTCTTTTTCTCTGAATAAAATAAGCTTCAATTTACTTTATTATACGTTATTATAAGACAATTAAAAGAATGCAATTGATCTGTTGTAAGCATATGTAACATAAAAGTTCGATTATATAAGTTTATATTACCTGATTATATTCGTTACATATTACATGCTACATAGGTAAAAAAAATTATTCGATAATTCATTACATATTAATCGATGTTTTCAGATTACTTCCCGTTTTAAGAAAAAAAACCAGCAA
Source organism: Dolomedes plantarius (assembly GCA_907164885.2). NCBI lineage: Eukaryota > Metazoa > Arthropoda > Arachnida > Araneae > Dolomedidae > Dolomedes > Dolomedes plantarius. The sequence goes on along the minus strand of OU015498.1, from coordinate 153,480,715 downwards.
CTAGTGCCTCAATCTACTTTGTTTCCTTACATGTACCGAAAAATGTAAATCTCGCAGTCTAACATACAGCATTTGTTTTCAGACGAGAGCTTATCTGATCTTAAAAGGTCACAGTGCAAAGATGCAGCGACATCTTTAAATGGCGTTTGCTTAGACGAGTTAGTAGAAAGTTACGGTAGAGTAAGAGAAATTTATCTCGCATTTTATGGCACTTCCACGTGCATTAAACATATTAACCTTAATTATTTATTTTGTCTCAAGGCAGTTGCTTAATATTACAGATTTAATGGTCGAAGAGGTAGAACGTTATTTTCTTGATTAGTAAAGGTGGAAAATATTTCATTACAAATTCTATGTTTTGAATTTGTAAATAGCTCATTATATAAAATAGGAGAACTTAAAATTATTTTTCGTTATTCAAAATAGCTATTTCGGATAATCTAAAAAAATCTACCAAGTAATTTAACAAAAATATCACGTGAGAGTGTGATGTGTGGATATTTGCTTAATGCAGAATGGAATTTTACAGATATTTTGTGTTTAACAAAACTAGTTGGTATTTTGCCATAAGGGAGCAAAGCCAGTAAACACTTCGTTATTCACTTGAACAAAATCAGCTTATTATCGAAATTTATTAATTATGAAAACATATAGATATTTTATCGTGTATACGTCCTCAAATATTCACAATGCCAGTGACTAAAATACACATAACCGAACTGTTTGAAATACGTATAACCAAAGAAAAGATTTTTTTTGCTGTATATTTTTAGAGCAATAGTAAGTTTTTGAAACTAATTAGCATTTCTTTAGGCAAATGGATAAAAGTTGGATAATTGAATAATTCAAACCAAATACAAGAAACCTTTCCTCATCCAACTGAACAAAATGAACAGATAGTTTGCAATTCACTTATACAAAGAAATAGATGATTAATAGCAATAAAATAGAAATTTTACTGTGCATATCTGCAAACCATCTAAAAATTAACTAAACATACTTCCTAACATTAATATGATTTCAATTAAAAGAATTCATATTTTTGACTAAATTATGTTGAACATTTTATGTTTTTAAGAAAGTGCTGGCTTGGTAATAGATCATTCAACATGTTATTAATTTTAAAAATTCATTGGTAGAGCCCCCCCCCCCAAAAAAAAAAATGTACATATAATCTGTGGGACAACTAAATTTAAAAAAAATAGAAATCACCATCTAACTTTTATTAGATTAAACAAATTTTAGTAAAGTTTTCTTCATTCTCTTCATTCTATATTTGAAGTAGAAGTTTGGAAACTGTGATATTTTATTCCCTTTTTTAATTCTAAGAACTTTATTATCAACCTTATTTAAACTGTTATCAAAAATATATTTCAAATATTTGATGGATGTGCAAGGAAAAAGAGAGAAAAAGTAATTTTATTGCACAAGATTTCGCAATAAAAATTTATTTTAGGTTGTTTGAAACGATGTTAAACGATATACGTAACTCTGAATATTTCTTTAAATTCATGCATTCAATTTTAGTGTCTGCAAAAAGACTTTATGTTTGCTCCATATGTAACATGCTCGGAAGCTATCAACTTCAAAAATTTTATTTGAATATATTAAGCACTGCATAACATGATAAGGGAATATTTTATAGGGCTAAACTCTATTCATATTCTTGGACTATCCTTTGAAAACTGCTAAAAAAAAATTCCATACTTTTCAGAATTTCGTTTCTAGGCATGAGTAATTTTCTCTGTCGAATAAATTTTGATTCTCTAAATTTGATAAATTTCTTATATGACTTTAAGGGTTTGAGCATAAAAATGCAAATGCACTCCGTTAAAAAAATACTAAAGCAAGAAACACTTAAGCATTTTGTGTACGAAATTCGCAATTACGGTAGCTGTAATCATTAAACTTTCAAATAATTTAATCTGTTTTTAGTTTTGAAGAGCATAACAAGAAATCAGCTGTTCCCTTTTAATAAATGAAATATCCAAAAAAATATAATTGTTTATTCCAAATAGTAAAATCATGATCGAAATTCAATTAGATTTAGAGATTTATTTTAGAGACTTATTTTTTAATAGTTGTTTTTTAGTCCAAACGTAGAAATATGTGATAAAAATTACTCCATATTTTATATGCTTGAAAAACATGCTCGTAAGTTTATTTTAGCCAGTTTTTATTGATAACTCAAACAAGTAATTATGATAATTTGACTATGACATTAAACACGGATAGGTTTTAATGTGTTCTTTAATTGCAGACCCGAGACCAATGAAAATTTAGAAGTAATTACACATACATAAACACACACACATACATACATACATACACACACACACACACACACATATATATATATATATATATATATATATATATATATATATATATATATATATATATATATATATATATATATATTTAAAGGACAGAGAGACAGAGAGAGAGTGACATAAGTAAATGGACACTGCATGTTTTCAGAAAAAGGCCTTTGTTATTCTGCTAAGTAAAGGGTTTACCCTCCTTTTGCTTTTATTATAGCGCAACACGTCGAGGTATACTTTCAACAAGTTCTCTATAAGTCTGGGCAGGAACAGCTCACAATGCCTCTTGCGAGGCAGTGAGAATAAATTCGTTTGAAGACGGGCATAGGTGGCTGTGTCGTACTCGTCTCTCCAGTTCGTCCCACAAGTGCCCGATCGGATTGAGATCGGGGCTCTGATTAAGGCCAGTCAAGCACACACACACACACATATATATATATACATCTATACCGGGTGTCCGAAAAGTATGGCTACATTTTCAAAAATGAATTAAAAATAAACAAACAAAGATTTTCACTTGCGGCTTTTTGCGTTCCATAAAGAAAATATCAAAGTTTTTTTTTTGCAATGCTTTATTCCACGATTGCTTTATACCACGATTTCAATGTGCTGACCATTAGTCGCGCGCAACACATCGAGTATATACGAGACTTCTCGCCCTGTTCCATGAAGCCTTGCAGGATCAACACTCTGAATGGCCGATATAATTCGACTTTTCAGTTCATCAGTGTCACGAATTGGAGATTGGTAAACAATGTTTTTCACGTATCCCCCATAAGAAGTTCAAAGGTGTTATGTCTGGAGATCTAGGTGGCCACGGTATTGGACCTCCTCTTCCCATCCATCGCCCGGGGAACTTTTCATCTAAAACCTTTCGCCCTTCCAAACTGCAGTGTGGTTGTGCCCCATCCTGCTGGAAAATGATATTTGGTTGCAAGTCCTCTACTTGAGGAAATACGAAAATTTCAAGCATATCAATGTAATTGTCAGAGCGAACAGTTTTTTTCGGAAAAGAAAAAAGGTCCAATAATTCGATCGTGCAGTAAACCCCATCACACGTTTACTTTAGGGCTGTCTCTTGCTTCCTCCAGTACGGTATGCAGAATGTTGCGAAACGTGGATGAAGCGCCATCTAGTTTACATTTCATTAAACAGAAACTTTAATCTTTTCTTTATGGAACATAAAAAACCGTAAGTGAAAATCTTTATTTGTTTATTTTTAGTTAATTTTTGAATGTGTAGCCATACTTTTCGGACACCCTATATATAAAATGAGAGAGAGACAGAGAGAGTGTGATATAAGTAAATGGACACTGCATGTTTTTCAGAAAAAGGCCTTTATTATTCTGTTAAGTAAAGGGTTTACCCTCCTTTTTCTTTTATTATAACGCAACACGTCAAGGCATACTTTCAACAAGTTCTCTATAAGTCTGGGCAGGAATAGCTCACCATGTCTCTTGCGAGGCAGTGAGAAGAAATTCTTTTGAAGACGTGCGTGGGTGGCTGTGTCGTACTCGTCTCTCCAGTTCGTCCCACGAGTGCTCGATCGGATTGAGATCGGGGCTCTGATTAAGGCCAGTCAAGCAAATTCTCCTCATTTTCAGGAAACCAGTCCAGTACACGTTTTGCAGTATGACATGGAGCTCGCTTCTATTGGCAGAAAAAGCCATTAGCGCCATAGTATTGTCATAGTGTAGGCAGGGTCGAATTATCCAGAACGTCGAGATACACGTCAAGTTCATGGTACCACATACAGAAAGCAATCGGCCGAATCCTAACCAAGAAAACCTTCCCACATTAATATAGACCTTCCTCCGAAATTCACCGTTGGACAGCTAATGGCCAAACAGAAAAGTTATATACGGGGAAAGATAAAATTAAAGTATAGATAACAAGGCCTGAACGATTTGCACTTTATACTCATAAAACCTAAGCCTTTTATGAATATTTCTTATCAAACTTGTTTGCGGTATTTGAAGTTCACGTGATGTGTCACGAGTTGATTTAGTAGGACTCCCTTGAAACGATTGCCAAAAGCGATCAACAGTTGCTTCAGTCACATTAGGCCTTCCACTTGTGGGAAGATCCTTAACGCTGCCTGTTTCTTTAAACCTTTCATACCATCGCTTTATTGATTTTGCATCAAGAGGGTTTCTTCATAACAACATCGAAATTTACGCTGAACATTAATGGGCGATTTCGTTTCGTGAAACCAAACCACACATCGGGCTTTCTCTTAAATCGACGGCATTTCGGCCGTCGATATATATATATATATATATATATATATATATATATACAGGGTAAACCAAAAGTCTTACCGTGATCATAAAAATGCATTACAAAATAACCGTTTAATATAATAATGTAACTTCTGTACCATTGGTTAGGTCAGTTTTAGTAGTTTTTTGTGCAATAGATGGTGCGAGTGCTCCTTCAAGAGGGACTCAGGGGAACATTTGTAAGAAAGACATCATTTTCGGCCGAAATGCCGTCGATTTAAGAGAAAGCCCGATGTGTGGTTTGGTTTCACGAAACGAAATCGCCCATTAATGTTCAGCGAATATTTCGATGTTGTTATGAAGAAACCCTCTTGATGCAAAATCAATAAAGCGATGGTATGAAAGGTTTAAAGAAATAGGCAGCGTTAAGGATCTTCCCAGAAGTGGCAGGCCTAATGTGACTGAAGCAACTGTTGATCGCTTTCGGCAATCGTTTCAAGGGAGTCCTACTAAATCAACTCGTGACACATCACGTGATCTTCAAATACCGCAAACAAGTTTGATAAGAATTATTCATAAAAGGCTTAGGTTTTATGCTTATAAAGTGCAAATCGCTCAGGCCTTGCAACCAAATGATTGCCTGAGACGTGCACAATTCGTAATTGATATTCTGAACAGAACTGATGTCGAAAACGATTACTGAAATCGCATTTGCTTTACCCATGAATCGACCCTACATGTCAGTGGAATGGTAAATAGGCATAATGTCCGTATATGGGGATCAGAGAATCTATATGTTTCTGTACAGTTACAGCGATACAGCCCTAAAGTTAGTGTTTGTTGCGGCCTCATGCATAACAAGGTTATTGAACCGTTTTTCTTCACGGAAAAAAGCTTTACCGCTAACATTTACTTAGACTTATTGCAAATATTCATTACACCGCAGTTAGAAGGATTTCAACCATGGATAATTTACCAGCAAGATGGAGCACCCCCACACTGGGGATCCTTAGTACGTGATTTCCTAGATAAAAAAAATTCCGGATCGGTGGATTGGAAGGGATGGACCAACACCCTGGCCTCCGCGCTCTCCAGATGTTACTCCCCTCGATTTTTTTCTTTGGGGGCTATGTCAAGGACAGAGTCTTTGCCACACCAATTGCTGACGTCGAAGAAATGAAGGCTATGATACAAGCTGCTGTGTGTACTGTAACAAAAGACATGTTAAATAACACTTGGCGGGAACTGGAATACTGCTTCGACATTCTCTGAGCTACCAAGAGGGCACACGTTGAAATTTACTGAAGTAAATGGTCTTATAAAAAAAATTTATAACTGTACTTACAATATATCTAAACAAACATATGTCTAATATATATATATATATATATATAGTTTGAGCACAATAAATATTTATAATCAGAGCAAGACTTTTGGTTCACCCTGTATATATATATATATATATATATATATATATATATATATATGTGTGTGTGTGTGTGTGTGTGTGTGTGTGTGTGTGTGTGTGTGTGTGTGTGTGTGTGTGTGTGTGTGTGTGTATGTATGTATGCATGTATAATACGTTGTGTTTAACCAAATTATTTTACATGCAAACGTGTCCATTTCTGCTACAGGCAATGATATTTAATATAGATGTCTAAGAATTATTTATTTCAGCATGGAGAATATATCTCCACTGAATTTTTTTGAACTAGTTTTTATTACGAAATATACTTTGTTAAAGATATAAACATAGGAGAACTTAAGATATAAATAAATCATCCGGAATGAAAGAGGTTTTAAGCCTTATTTTTGCTCAAGTTTTAACGTCTTTTTTCTATAAATATTTTTGACATTTTGACAAGGAAATTTATTGACAGCTCCGTTAAACGTCTTCTTCTCCAAACACAAAAGAAGTGAAGAGAGCAATAAGTAATAATTCTTTCTGCATGGGTAACACATCCGAAGATTTATTTGAAGTGCTTACTTTTCATGCATAACAAGAATAACTAATAGGGATGTTTTTCGAAACCAGTTTACTTAAAAGTATAAGGAAAGTGCCTTTTTATTCCCTACGCCGAAATTTTCAACAGTTATTTATCCTTAAAGAAGTTTTTTGGAGTCCATTTTTTATGTATCTTGCAATAAACTTAAAGAAATTAATTGTGGAAAATAAATAAATTAGTAAAGAAATGTAGATGAATAAAGAAATTAATTTACTAAAAATGTGTTTCTAAAACAAACATTTTCGTGAAATCCCCAATTAAAAAAATATTGTGGAAGCTTGTTTGGAACTAATTAATTATTTTTCTTAAGGTTGATGAGCATTAGGAATGATTTACTGTATGGACAATTCTCAAATGCAGTTCTCAAAACTATGTATATATATATATATATATATATATATATATATATATATATATATATATTCATTCTTGGGCCCGTATTCTTGGGATACATACTGTCACACCCCGTAAGGAACAGATTAAATAGTTCGAAACTAGTTGCTTCGCTTATTTTTCTATTGTGTATATTAAGAAGCTGTATTTTCCTATTATGAGTTTTCAATAAGTTTCACCTAAGTAATTAAAAATGTTTTGTGTGATTGTATTCCAAATGTTGAAATATTTATGATTTCTTTCTAAGAGGACAGCAAATCCATTGATTTTTGAAACCAATTTCTTGCCGAACACGAGCAACAAATTGTGATATTTTGTCAAAATAAATTTGCCTTAAAAATTATCAATCGTGTTCATTCTTTCTAATTAGGGAAAAATTTAAGTTAATTTAGAAATCACTTGTATTTCTTTCTGCAAGGAAACATATGTAAGTAAAACTTGGAAAATTATAACGCTCGAATTTTAGTAAATAATTGGCATGTTTCTTCGCAGTCAGTTTACGTATATTTTTCTGATACATGACTATCGGTTGTTAAACCTCGGATATGTCTATCGATTGGTTTTGAAAACCTATTAATCGTTTTCAATGTAGTGGAGTCATTCCTTGGGCGGGGGAGTGACTGATAATGGAAACCCACAAACGACCAATCAGTAGAATAGCCCCCCCAGGACTCTTTGTATCGAACATACGTCACTGGATGAAAAATTGCCTTCTCCCAGACATCCAAATTCTCCTTGCATGGGTCTGACAGCAGGCGATAGATATCGTGAAAAATTTATTCAGAGCGTTAAAGAAAACCTTTTAACATATGGGAAATCTGTCAGATAGATTCAAAGACTGTAATAGCATGGGGAAAGGTAAATTTTATTCCAAATTTGTCAATAGAAGTCTTTTAAAATATACCTTAAAATAATATTTTTATGTATGTTGTATCAACTATTAGTATTTGATGCAACCGGTTTGTATGACAAATCAAGGTTTTTTTTGTTGGAAGTGTTTTAAACGACAGTTCTATTTTTAACCCGAAGGTATTATTTAGAAGGGTCTGGAGATTACTTTATGGGAAAAGTGCTTTGAAAAATCTTCTTACAAGTTTGCTTTCCCGCTTAGTTCCAATTAAAGAAAGTTTCATGAGAATACATGCACGTTGTAAAAGTAATATATTTATCTTGCTTAGTATGTATGCCCTAAACTTTGTAAAACTGTATTAGAGTACTTTTCCGAACAAATATTCGACGAGAAATTCTTTTGTTTGCAAATAATGTTATCTTCACAGTTAGTTAAACCTATAGAGATACTTTACCGTTAACAAAGTTTCTCAAATACTAGAAAGTAATTCAGTTGGATCGAAGCAGGTCGCCTGGCTAATAAATCCGGGATTGATTACTTGTTTTGTAAAACAATCGTTACGGTGTCTTTAGAATAATTGGGAAGGGCGGAAATGGAACTTCTTAATGCTGATATAAATTAGTATGGCCGTAAAATATCAACATTGTCAGAAAAAAAGGGAAAGACAATTAGAAAACAAAATATGTTCTCGCTTACACCTTACATTATTGGATATAAAAAACTAAAAGGGAATATTTGAGGAATTCTTTTCGGAAAGTGAGAATTCCTCATATCGCTGAAATAGTTCTGTTAGTATAACACCATCCTCATGATTAAAGGAGTAGCATAACGTCAGAGATTGCAGACTTTGATAGACACAAGTTGTTGGTACCGAGTCGGTATAGCAACCTTGCAGTCAGATAAAAACATTCGCTTGTGTCATGAATCATTTTCTTTTCAAGTTAGATGATATATGCGAGTTTTTACATTTTATCCAACATTTGAAGATTTACAAATTGTGGTGAATTTTTGAGTTTGACAACTACTTTTGCAAGAGAGTTTACAAATTAAATAACTGTTTTGATTCAAGAAATATGGAATTGTTGAGTAAATATTTTACAACTGCTCTGCAGAAACTTAATGCTAGATGATTCAAGCATGAGGATTCTCCAGACAAAAACTCGATCTAAGTATGTGAACAGAGAGAATTTAGTTTTATTAGAAGAGGTAATTTTTTCATTTATCCTCAAAACAAGATTTCTACCATTGCTTTAGTCACTTTCACTTTAGTCTTATCAACTGTTTCACTAGTGGCTGGATAACTACAAACCTGTCGTCCCTAATCAATTTGTATACATTCTTCTACACAAATTTTCAACTCGAAAGGCTTTGGAGATGTAGATTCATTCCTGAGATCAGTTTAACTCAGTTTACTTTATTAAGAGACGTCAGAATTATCTTTAATGCCATACAGTTTCTGTAACTGAACAATTTCAACCCAGTTCCTATTATTAATTTTGTTAATAGTTTTCTTTTAGCAGTAAAAATTGTTCATTATATGATCATATATCAAACATATTTTTATGGATCTATAAATTAACAGAAATTTTATTAAATGAATATTTTTTATATGATCTTCGTGATAAGTATAAACATGTATGTAACAATAAAAGCAAAATAACAGTCCATCTAATTCTGTAATTAATTTCTTATTACGTAGAAAAAAAAGAAATAGTTAAGTAACGAGAATATAAGATGTGCACATTAAACACTTCGAAAATTTCTTGATTATCATCCCATAAAGTTTTTGTTTTACTAATCGCAGAAAAAAATGGTCAATTCATATTATTCATCTTTATCGCAGTCTGTGCATTAATGAGCAAATATTTCTATAGTTTGGCATTTTTTTTTTACATTCTACAAAAAGAGAAAAATAATGGGAAATCAGGGAAAAAGAATTTCCTTGGAATCAAGCTCAGACAAACTGTCTCCTCAATCTTTCAATAAATGAATTAAAACCATCCTTTGTTTAAACGGCCTAGCAATTCACTTCCGTAATTCAATAGCGGAGGCTTGTTTTTCTTGAAATATTTGCTGGTTTCTTAATTTGTTGACAGAATTAAAAGATATTTTTTTCTGGCATCAGTTTAAGATGAAAGTCTTTTAATGCCAAAAATATGTTTACTTTATATATGTTTTTTCGAAATATAAATTCAGTACATTCTAATCTCAAGTTAACAACACAATGCACTCATATATATATATATAAATATATCCAATGGCAAGAATTACAAAACAAGAGATATAAAAAGGGCAAAAATTTAAATTAGAAAAATGACATCATTTAATCAATCAACTTATGTCTGGCAATCCGATGGCGCAATCATAAGGAAATGGGAGGTGGAGAATCACATAAAATTTCAATTACAAGCATATATAGTAATACTAGCTGAAAATCCGTACTTCGCTACGGAATACATTCAAATAAAATACAACGGTCAATGTATGCAATTAATGCCAAAATAAATAAATATATATATATTTATTTATAATAAATACAACGATCAATATATGCAATTGATGTAAAAAACCCAAAAAATATATTTATAAAAAAATCGCAAGGGATATTTTTATAGACAAAATAATGTAGAAGAAAATATTCAAATTGAATCTAATAGAACATACTAAAGAATATAGTACAGTTAATATAGTACAGTTTGAGGAACATATCTTTTACTGTATTTTAATATTTTTTTGGATAATGTCCAATCGTCTGCCGCATTGTCAAGAAAAAAAAATTTTTTGAAAGAAATCAAGTAATCAACATTTAATAAATTCAATTCTAAAAATTAATCTTTAAAAATTCACCAAAAATCAGAAATTGGAGGTAAAGATTCGAAAAAGATTTCATTTTAAAGAAATTTTTATGATCTTTCCTCGTGATATAAATTTTATAACCCTCACATTATTATTTTAGATGGAAACTTAAAAAAAGTTACAAAACAGCTTAAAAATTTAATTTTTAAAAAATCTAAGAAGAATTTTTCAAAAATCTTTCTTAGTGCACCCCTACACTATAAGAAGAATCGCCTTGCAAAATTTCAGCCCTTTAGGTCCAGCGGTTTGGTCTGTGCGTTGTATGTGAGTCAGTCAGTCAGTCAGTCTGTTACGGAACTGTTTTATATACATAGATAAACGCATTAAGAGTAAAAACAAGACTTTAAAAGTTTACGTTCTTAAAAGAAAACTATTAAAAACTATACAAAATCATTTCTCTAAGTTCTTTCAAGTATACTAAAGAAAGCAAAGAACATACTCAAATACCATAAAAAATCTTAAATTTAGATGTGTTTTAAATGCTATTAATCTTGTTTTTAGTTTTAAAATTTTCGAAATAACTATTTTCGAAGAGTTTTAATATTATAGTGAGCAGTGAAGTAGGAGAAAATCTTTTAAGACTTAGCTGTTAAAATAGGGCATTAGAATGCACAAAGTATGGTGAAATTGTCAGTAAATGAGGAGAAATGAACGACCGAGAAAACCTTTTCAAAAACTTTCTCATTAAAAATAATAAGTGTAAAATTTAGGAAATAAGAAAGAAAATATATTATTAACTAGCTGTACCCGGCCACGCGTTGCTGTGGCTCAGTCTGGTTAAATGGAAAAGAAAGAAAAGAGAAAGCACATTTCTAATATGTTTAATTTATAAAGGCTGCAAAGCTGTTACTCATTTAGCACTACCCAGGGTGCACGTGTAGCTTAAAGTATGCTACGGACACAAGTAACGTTACCCACCAACATATTTTATAGTTCAGTTTCTAGTACTTTCTTGTTTTATGTACTAATATCTTGGCTAAAGAATTGTGTTCCCCTTCGCCCGCTGCATTGGAAATAAAAAAAAAATTAAATGTTTAATTTTACAATACTTGTGGGTATACAATATTTTTTGTTGTTCCATTGTCTGTGCAGATATATAGATTGTCTGGTTTTCCGACTCTAGAACACGCAACATATAATTGTCCATGTGAGAAACAATCCATGCCTAAATCTAACCCGCACAATTGTAAAGATTGGGCCTGAGCTTTATTGATGGTGATTGCAAACGCCAATCGAATTGGGAATTGCAATCTCTTCAATTTAAATGGCATATACGTTGGAATCATGGGAATGCGAGGAATGAGGACATCTTCACCTTTGAAGGATCCTATCCTAAGATCGTTCCTTCTACGACGTTGCTCAGTAATTATTTTACTGCAAGCCGCGTGCCGTTGCAAAGCTCTGGTTGGTTGATATTTCGCAACATTATAATTGGCAAGCCGATTTTCAATTGCAGTACGTGCGGTGGCATCCCTGGCAGATCGAGTGAATTCAAAAATTCTGCTGGATAATGAACCGCTTCATCGGCTTCCACAACAGTGTCGACGGACATGTATGTGACTGCGTCACTTTGAATGTTATACTGAATGATATTGTTAAGTTCGTAGACGTCTTTGTTCTTGGTGGCAAGAATAACTCGTTCACTCATCCAATCATGATTCTTATAATTAGTTTAAATATTGGGAATTACTTTTTCAACCAATTCTTCTTTTGATGATACTAAATTGCAGAAGTTATGAGGCAATGAAATTCGCCCTGATGTCAGATCAACCCGCACCTATGCGTTCCCAATTTCCAATAATTGATGTGAGAATAACACATCTGATCGATCGTTTTGCAGATGGACACGCATATTTGTAGATAATTTCAACGTCTTTACGTGTCGACACAAAGTAGAGTATTTCAGGCAAGCATTTATTTTTTCCGCTGGTGTCGATCGAGGAATTATAGGCAATGTTTGCCTGAAATCTCCTGAAAGCAATATTAATGCGTTCCCAAATGGTCTGATGTTTCCACGAAAATCTTGCAATGATCGATCAAGAGTCTCGAGCGATTTTTTGTGTGCCATTGTACATTCATCCCAAACAATAAGTTTGCCTTTCTGCAATACTTTTACCATGCCGGATGCTTTGGAAATGTTGCACGTGGGAGTTTCAATGAATTGCATGTACATTGCCAATTTCAAAACGGAATGTGCAGTTCTTCCACCTGGTAGCAATGTCGCAGATATTCCGGACGACACAAGAGCTAAGGCTATGTTATTTTGGGATAGAATTGCTGCCAGAATCAATTTAATTAGGAACGTTTTACCAGTTCCTCTTGGCGCATCTAAGAAGAAGATTTCTCCAACCCCGTTATTGACAGATTGCATTATTTGATCGTAAATGCCTTTTTGCTCAAGCGTTAGCTTAGGAATATTTGATTGCACATATGACAAAAGATCACCCGTGTTGTAATTTTGTTCACGACGCGATCCTACATCGAACGAAGCAACAGCAGATCGAATCGGTGATGGCATTCCCAATTGATTAAGAACTTCTAAGCAGAAATCTAAGAGATTTCTAAGCTGAAATCTTCAATCATTATCAACGCTTCGTTGAAGATTTCTGTTGTGAAATCAATGTTCATGTTTGAATTTTCCTCGCGTATTCGACGGAAAATATCTTCAGACATGTGCGTACTCTTATCTCATAGATCTTCTTTTATTGTCTAGAACGAACTCTGCGTACTTTATGACCTGTGGGGACTGTTGATAGTGGGGTCGCACTCCACCATGACAAATTTCTGTTCCGAGGGAGAAGGGGAAGACATTTCTCGTTTGCCGTAAAATATTTAGTATAGCATGTGTTTAAAAAAAGCATGTTTATACCTGTCACAGGTGTGGCATCTATATAATAGGTATGTAAAAACACTCACGTATTCAAATGCAACTTTGTGTCAAAATGTCAAAGAAATCGGTGAAGAAATTTCGGAGATTTGAGGTTTTGAACAAACGAACATTTACATTTTTATTTATATAGATAATTGCGGTAGGAGTTTCTTTTATCTGGAGTTAGAAAAATCAGAAAATATATCAAACAGTAATTTGAAAGTTTCAGTTAAAGCACAATCGCTTTCATACGAAATTGTGATACATAAAGTTATTGCTATATTTACATGTAATAAATAAAATAATTTTCAATGTTTATTATTAGAAAGCTTGTTTCTTAAATTCTTTACCTAACATAAACATAAGAAGAAAGTGACTTTGTACGAATACTTTTCACTATACTGATAAATTGGTCGTTATATATATATATATATATATATATATATATACACTGCTGGCCATTGCAACACCAGGAAGGAAGGCAAATAACAAAAGTTCACTTATTGTACGTATACAACATAGTAGGAAGAAAACATGATTAAATTTGTCTGCTGTTTGGGGATATACAGGGTCCGTAATTAGTATACACACCTGCAGCCTCTGGTAGCTAAAACGGCTCTATCCCGGTTAGGCATCGAGTCGAAAGGAGCTTGGATGACAGATACGGGCAAATCATTCCATTCTGCTTGAAGTGTATGCCACACTTCATCAATCGTAGTAGCTCGAGAGCGGTCGCAGACCAGTCTCTCAGCAATCCATGACCAAATGTTTTCAATGGGTGAAAGATCTGGAGAACGTGATGGCCAGGGCAACAGTCGAAATCCTGTGTGTCGAAGTAGGTCAGGACACGACGGGCAACATGCGGTCTTGCGTTATCTTGATGAAAGATGACGTCTCCGCGGCCTCGAAGATAGCCACCAGTCTTAAGATCTGAGAAATGCAAAGCTGTCTGTTCAGATTACCGACCAAGCGAACAAGGGGTGTTCGTGTCGTTTACCCAATATCTGCCCATACCAACACACCAGGGGCAGGGTCCTTATGACGATATCGAATGCAAGCAGACCACGTGCGATCTCCTTGGTGCCTCTAGACACGGATACGTCCATCATGATCATCCAGAACCGGTACTGAAGCCACGTCTGAAAAGACGACGTGGTGCCAATCCTGAAACCAGTTTTGTCATTGGGCACAACACTGTCGCCTCGCGTCTCTATACTGCAGTCTCAAGGGTAGTCGCAGTAAAGGTCACCTTGCAGCCACTCCGATCTTCTGCAGACGTTGTCGTATTATCCGTGTGCATACTTCTCGTGCGGCAAACTAGCCCATTTCCTGACTCAATGTCCTTTATGTGGCTGTACGATCCTCCAAGGCCGACCTGACACAATCTCTGACCTCTCCAGCTTTAGTGGCGGGAGGCCATTGAGATCCTGCATGGCGTTAACTATGACCCTCCTGAACCCATCGAATCCATATTCGCATGACAGTCAGTCATTGGATTCCGACCAATGCGAGTAGCAATATCGCGTAACGATAAACCGCACTCTCGATAGGCCACGATCCTGCCGCTATCAAATTCGGACACTTGCTGGTAGCCATTTCTCTTTCTTATAAGATGTATAATACGATCTTCTCACGAAAAACTGCCATTCAAATGTAATTTCCGAATGAGAAACTCGCAGCGTAACTTTACTTTTATACTGAGTCTGAAATGTTATTTCTCTCCGCGTCGCTCGATTTCGCTTAAATGCAAGTTATTTGCATATCCCAGCATCTCTTTCCTTTCATGCTAATGCTACGTTTGTATAATCCCTCTTCCATGATTATGAAATTTTAATAGCAAGCAGTGTATATATATATATATATATATATATATATATATATATATATATATATATATATATATATATATATATATATATATATATATATATATATATATATATATATATAAGAAAAAGTTGAAAGTGAAAAACCAGTATGAGCTCTAAAGCTACTTGCAGCCAGGAACTAAAAATATGAAAAGATAAGTATTAGATATGTTTTAGACAGCATCTCGTCATCAGCGGTACCGATACTGTCTAATCCAATGGATCTAAACCAATGGTTTGTTTCTGATAAATATGATCTAAACAATAAGCATACTTAGACACCATGCAGAAAACAGAAGAATTGAATAACTAGTTACTTAATCAAAGAACGCCAAGCCTGGCGCTAGACAAAGTGGAAGTTAAGAATAGTAAACCGCAAGAAGACTAACGTCACAAACCTTGCAACCATGGAGCCAATGGAAACACAGAAGCAGATTTACTAAGGAGACTGTGTTATAGGACATATTTAACTAATTTATATTAGATTTTTATTATGACTAAGAGTTATTTTTATTATTTATTATTTAATATTATTTTTACTTAAGAATATAATTATTATTTATTTATTTTAATTTTTAGTAGTTATTTACTCTTATTAATTTTATTAGTTTGTACTACTAATTAATTGCAACAGAACAAGCTATTCATTAAATCTAAAACAACCAATTATGTGCTTGGAAAGACTATAGGGGTAATAATTACGTTTTAACACATCTAACAAGTCTAAAATATGCTTATTCCTATTGTCCTTAGAACAAAGCCTATTTATACGTACTAGCTGATTTACAATAATGTTTTTAAAAACAGATTTATGTAAACAAGTTAGGTAATTTTGAAATTTAGCAATATTAAAATCATAATCTGATCTTTTATCATACAAGTCAAACGTATAATTGAAATTTGAATTTAATTTAATATTAATATCTAAAAAGTTTACATTAATATTATTTTGGCTACTTTGTATTTGTTTCAGATTATGAGGGTAAAAAATTAAGGCTATACGATTATTACTTTTATTAATTACAATTATATCATCAATATATCTAAATATTTTGTAACTGCTATTATCAATATTATTTATATTATCCACTTCAAAATAATGTAAGTATAAATTGGCTAGCATACTAGAAGCTAGCAAATATATATATATATATATATATATATATATATATATATATATATATATATATGTGTGTGTGTGTGTGTCCGTGTCCGACATCTCATTGGATTAGGTTTGTGGGGTAGTAGCTACGTATTTGATACTCACATGACTCTATGCCCACATGTTTATATATGTTAAATAAATATTAGTTTAGCATCAACCAGAATGGCAGTTTTCATGACCATATAAGGTAATTTCAATTGAAAACGCGTATTCTATGGGGCCGATCAGTGTCCGGGGCGGTTGTAGGTCAGTGGCTAAAGGGATAATATAATTTTTAAATAAGGTTGTTTGTAGATTGCTTCCAAGGCAAGGGAATTTTATTTTTTTGTCATTTTTTGTAAAGTTGCATAATAAGTAAATTTTTGAATAAGAAATGTAAATAAACTGGTGATCGAACATATATATATATATATATATATATATATATATATATATATATATATATATATATATATATATATATATATATATATATATATATATATATATATATATATATATAAATGATCTGTATGCAAATTTGTGCAATATATTAAACGGTTCTTTATAATGTTTATCGTCCATTTGATTTAATCATGGTTATTCTTATTTTGAATGCTCTCAAATCATAAACAGCTCCAGCTTCCTAGGAAAAGCAGAGCATAATATTATGTCTGATAGAATTAAACTTGTTGTCTCTCTTTTTAATTATTTCTAAAAATGCTACTACATGTTCATCAGGCATGTGAGATAGCATGATGATACACATAGGGTGATATTAGTTAGATTTTGCATAGGTAAACCACAGACTTCCATGAAATATTTAGAGTTTGTTACGAAACAACAATGACGATGTCTATCATTCTTCTATAATTTATTAAATGAATATATCAGCTATATTACACGTTGTTTATGTAATAAATGTATTCATAATCAATTGATGACAGTTTCCTAGGATTCTCCTCATAAAATGAGCTAAAAATGTTACTCCAGTTGTAATAGGGTTGATAAACCTTAGTTTCCTCGCTGTTTGAGACACTTTTAGCAAAGAGAACATTTGTAAGACAAAGTTAAGGTTTAGAAGGGCGTTGACCGCCCAGACATGGATTGAAAATTATTTCCAACATTTCTTTTCTAATAGTGGAAAGTTCTATTTTAATATCCTTTCTAGAGGTCAAAAATTTATTTTTAGAACATCAAATAGACACACAGGCCTGTTTTCTAAAATCTGACATTGTCAGAAGCAATAATCGCACGCAATAGAATTTTGACCTGTGATTTTCCCTATTTTCTTTAAAATGCTTCATATTCTTTGTTTTGGACATTTCCAATTTTCCCCGGTGTGTTCCCAAAATGATTGGTTGTGTTAGACAGATCAGTGAACTACTTGGCATTGAAAAAATATTATAAATGATGGTATGGAAGTACATAAAAATTTGAATTTAAACGTAACGTTGAACTTTAATGACTCTTTTTCTCGTATATGATTGTTAATTCACGTTTTGACTGCGATAGCCCACACTAATCAATAACTGATTTGAGAGTGAACTGTCATTCAATTCATCATTAGAAATTTCGCGTCAAATTTTAAATGCAAATGTTACGGTAAATGGATGTCCGAGGATGAAAATTATTTTCTGCAAACCTTCATTGAAGACCCTTTGCTAATTTCAAGTTTACATCTTTTGGAGTGGAAACAAAAGAGTGGGAGTACCTAATATTCCTCTTTTTTGATACATATTTTGAGAATATCAGTGCTCTGTATTTGAGTAAATACCACTGCGTGAAATACGACGAATAATATAATCTTGCATTTTTAGATAAATTCGCCGTAATTGCAAATTTATGAAATTATACAAAATTCCATTATAACTGAATACACATGCCGAGAAACAATCATTCTAAGTAAACATTTTTGTAACACTTATTTTCATTCACTCACTTAATGTGGGATACAGCAAGTCCTAATTATTCGTATGTATTTACTCCTATTACTTAGTAACATGACACGCAAGGTTGAGACTTAATTCAGTATATTAACACTCAGCAACAGTCATAGAGATCTGCCGCTTTCTGCGTTTCCGGATCTCCACCTCCCAATTTACGGCGATTACGATGGGGATATTTCCCATATTGATAGACGTCTCCCGTTTAATAGTCTTACGCATCACAGGAGACAAAAACGGAGATTAAAATGTGTTTATTCTGACAAAATTTAAATTATCTTCCCCTCCAATGCATTGTTGTAGTTGTTGTTTCTAATGCCCCTGGTCAGAATATGTTCTAGACCAGGTCCATATAAAGGCCTTATTTTAATAGTGGTCCAACTCCATGCTTGTTCATATTGAGATGCAGAGCCTTAAAGTCTAATGAATATTGAGAAAGGACCGCTGAAGTCTGATTTATAATGTCCTCTGTTGGCAGCAGATATAAACTGGAGGTGTACCAGTTTAAAAATAAGATAGAAATGACTTTTATGAACATGAAAGTGAGACTAACTCCAGTTTTAAAAAAAAGTGGAGTTGGAGCACTATTTAAATAAGGCCTTCATATAGAGTAGCGAGCTGAGGGGTGTGGCTCCGGTTTATAAAGGCACCATAAGCATAGGAGTCCAATGTAGCCAGGTGCCACCTCAATTATCACCGAGGAACCCAAGGGGTGACATCTGGGGGATTGTACCCTCTCTCATCCTCTCTGACCACATATAGGGACTTTTCGGTCTATGGATTTTAACGGGCCCATATCCGGCTTAGACACGGAGGTATTTAATGGTGCTTGTCGGGATTCTAACCGAGCACCCTCCGCACCGAAATTCGACTCGCTACCACTAGGCCACTTCTGGACCCTAATGCATTGTGAAAAGGAATAATGCAGAAGGAAATCAAGAATATCTGTAATCACCATAAAATCTGCCCGGGACTCCATCTAATTCTTCTTATTTATAAAAATTGACTTTAATTTTAGAGCACATTTATTTTGAGAGAAATTGAAAATTAGATACAGAGCCTGCAAAGTATAATTAAATTTTTATACACTGTTGCGTTTAAAATAATACGTAAATAGTTAATTCTAAATCACTACCCATTTATAAGATGTGTAAATAGAAAAACAATTTTAAAATCTTTTATGAACTGCAAAGTTCAAACAAATATGTGTTTCCGCTAACGAAGATAAGATAATATATTGTTAAATATGTAATAATGACTTTTAAAATGGAAATAACTTTTTGTAGCGGTAGAGAGTTAAGCATAATATGGATAATATTAAACTGACCTTCTTTTTTTATTGATATTGCGACACACACACAACAAAAATAAATAAATAAATAAATACTTTATCCAAATAAAATTTTACCTACATCTCCTTCGGGGCAGCTCAAAAGAAATTTTGAGATTTATTATAACATTAAGAAAATATAGAATTTAATGTAGTTTGAAATTAAGGCTGCTGTGTACTAACAGATTTTTGAACCAAATAATTTAAGGTGACTGCCTATGTTGAAAATGTCATGTTTTGACTATTTTGGTCAATTTTCTTTTTTGCGAGAATCGTGTAATTCAATCTTTTCTCTTTTCGGAACCAATTTTTTTAAAAAAATCATTTTTTAAAGGAATTTTTGGACTTTTATGGTAACATAGCACTTAAAAACTAAAAAATAAACAAGAACTTACATGTATATACCATACTTTATTTCTATAATGGTCATTTGAAATAATTTTTAATGAAATTTAGCTAAAACGCCTATCACTCTGCACAAAATTCTAATGCTACTATTTTAATTTCCTTCTCATACATGTTACATATGACAGTTATCTTCAAAATGACCTACAGTCTAAGAGAAATCCTAAAATACAAAAATAATATAGACAATTTTATTTTCCAATATGAAAATTTTCCCAGATTCGTCATTCCTTACCTTATATAAACAACCCCAAATAAAAAAACTATTTATTATACATCAATTATAGTACCTCATTTCATTAACAATAGCATCTAAAATATTTCCTGTAAACTTTATAAAATTAAATGCATTATTTTCACAAAAATTTTATCAAATTATAGGCATTATTTGAACATAGACAGTCACCTTAAATTTTAAAATATTATTTGCATTTAAAAAAAACGAAATACGTCCTAAAGTATAAAATTTCTTTCTCTATTTCGGAGTACAATTTTTAAAAAAACTTTCAAAACAAATTGGCAATCCTTGGTCAAACTCTCTCCATAAGTTAACACTGAGGTGAGTGAATCCAATAGGGTTAGTACACAGCAGCTTATAGAAAATATAGAATTTAATGAAGTTTAAAGTTAATATCTTAGTACCTCATTTTCTGAATGAATAGATAAATAACAGACACCTATCACAATGTGAGTATAAAATCAAAAGTGTACAAGATTTCAACAAATTTCCTGTGTTTTAAGAGAGATTTAAATCCTAATTTATCTTATATTTAATCATAATAATCTGTAGCTTGAAAAAATAGACAGTCAAAGAAAAATCCTTTGTTATATTTCGAGTGTTCTAGCTGTTGAAACACTATTATGATATTCTTGTAGTTTTTCTTTTTTTATAAGATGCAAAAAGAGAGATAACAAGAATTATCACTGTTAGGTTGATAAAGTTTGATAAAACAAACTTGTCGGAAAAGAAATGTTACATACGTGTCGGACACTTGTATCTTAAGAAATGGAACATTTAGTAGATTGATAAAAATTCTCAGGGAAGCTTCAATACGTGTTAAAGTGGTATAGTTAGCTTTAGAACTCATATGAGCTTCCTGTTTTCATGAAAGTGTTACTGCAAAATAAAATAAATAAAGGAATCAATGTATTTTCTTAGTTTCGATTAAAAATATATATTTATAATTTTTTATAGTTACCTGATGCTGAACATAAAAAAAACTACCCAGTCTGGTTCGAGTGTCATCCAGGCCATTTGAGGAAAATTGGAAATTTTCTAAGAAAAGATTTTATTTCTGAGTTTTTGCCTAGTTCTTTAAAGTTACTCTTAAAATTGTATAAATCTGTTTTTCGTTAGATAAAGGGCGTTAATAAATATGGAAACTACACTTTATGTAGATACTTATGGTTTTAACTTTTTCTGTTATAGGACTTGACAGAATTCACATCTTATATTGCTCTCAACATCTTGAGCTAAAACAGAAGAGTTGGAAAAATCAAAGTAGAACATAGAAAATACATTTATACACTCACACACACACACACACACACACACACATATATATATATATATACACTGTCACAAAAAACTATATGCATACAGAAGAAATCGAGCTACTATCACGAAACTTGGCAGGAATGTAGTCTGAAAATAGATATGCAAATGATTAAAATTTCGACGCCAATGAGACAAGGGTCAGAGCGCTATGCGCATATGAGATGCGCTGCTGGGAGAGTTTAAAAGCATGATTGCTCGTGTCATAGGGTTGTTCAAACAAATCTGTAGACTTGTAAGGACGATATTGTGATTAGAGATGCCTCTGAGACGTAACCCGTGACAGTTCGAAGAATTGTCAGAATTTGAGAGGGGGCGTAAAGTAGGCCTCAGCGAAGCAGGTTGGTCGAACAGGCGTACCGGCCGCCACCTCAGTCGGACCGATAAAGTAGTTGCTCGGTGTGGGCAACAATGGATCACGGAAGGGAAAGTCTACCGTCGCGAAGGGTCAGGGCGTCTCAGGAACACAAATGCGCGCGAGAATCGCGCAATAGTAAGAGCGGCCACGTCCGCACCAACAACGTCGCTAGAATCAATTTGACGCTATTTACTACGTTCCAGACATCCGGTGTTATCAAGGGAAACCATTTGGAGACCACTGGCCGACACAGGTATAAGGATCCGAAAGGCGACGTCCATTAAGACGTCTAGCACTGACCACACATCATAACAGTGTCGATTGGATTTTTACAGACCTCGGGCAAGCTGGAGTGTGACCGACTGGAGGCGTGTGATCTTCAGCGATGAATCCCGATTCAGTCTAAATGCTGATCACCAGTGCATACGCGTGTGGAAGCGGTCAGGTAACCGGTCCGATCCGGCCTTTTTTTGTCGAGAGGCATATGGCGATTACACAAGATTTGACAGTGTGGGGAGCGATTTGTTGGGACACACGATCACCTCTTGTTGTCCTTCAACCCACTTTCACGGCACGCAGTTACGTGGACGATATTTTAGCGCCAGTTGCACTGCCTATGCCATCAAGTCGCCCAGGTGCCATTTATCAGCAAGACAACGCTCGTCCAGATACTGCGCGACTCTCCCAACAATGTCTTCAAGGATATGACGTACTCCCATGGCCTGCGAGGTCACCAGACCTCTCGCCAATAGAGCACGTCTGGGACGTGCTTGGAAGAAAACTGCAGCGGTCCCGGAATACTGATAAATTAACTGCTCAGTTGCAAAGATTATGGCATGATCTTCCACAGGAGGTCATAGGTGACCTCATTCATTCAATGCCACGCCGTGTTTCGGCTTGTGTCGCTGCCAGAGGTGGATTTACTACTTACTGATTTGTAAACTTTTTCATGTCATATCTTCTTAATAAAACGATCTGTTCTTCTGAATTTGTAAACATTTGCTTATCTCCTCATACGTGGACATACATCTTAAGTTTCGTGATAGTAGCTCGTTTCCTTCTGGGTGCGTATAATTTTTTGTGACAGTGTATATATATATAAATATGTGTGTGTGTGTGCGTGAGAAATTTTAGCAAATTTTTTATTATGAACAATAAGAAGTGAAATCACAGAGATATATACCGATATTGTTACTTAAAAAAATAACTTGATGTATAAACAGTGCATGAATGGAAGAAAACCGTTATTTATAAACATCCATAAAATTAAACGAGGCTTGTTTTTCATCAATAAAATAGTTCAGGCCCAAAAATCTTTTACAGGGAGGTAATTGGTTTACATATATATACAATTTAAGTAACAGCCAGAAAAACTTCCGAAAAGACAAATTTCTTTTTCTATCGGGAACTGCTGTTTTTATCGACTTTAGTAATTTTCTCAAAATAAACCACTTTTTAGCAATGGTTTAAATTTTTTGCATAATGAGGAAAAGCACAAATAAATAAATATCACTAACACGATTAAGATGAATCTAAAATATTTATAAATTTTTTAATGCAATAGAGTGAAATTTTCGACATGAATTCTTTTATAATGAAATACAAAAATGGGACATACATCTAATATTTTTCAGTTTGCTGAAAATTACTACATGTGAGAGATCTTGGGCATTTTAGTAAAATTCACTAAATTCGCAAAAAGTCAGAAATCGAATTGCTTTATTCTATATATCGAACGCTTGGCTACTCGCCAAACCATAACCCTGCGTGGGAAGGATTAGCGGAAAATCGATAAAAAGAAATATATTTGTGTATACTTTTTTGAAAATTCTTTTGTTAGATTCCGTTTCAATAAGTATTATTTTTTTTGACTATCGTAACACTTAAGAAATTTGTTGTGAAGACTTTAGGCATGGGAGGACACATTAAGGCGAATTCGTATTATCCGCTGTGTATTTTTTTTACCGATGATATTATTATATTGTTATGCTCACGATAAAGAGAAATTTGCATGAAAAAAATTATTTCACATAATAAGTAATCTGCTTATAAAGGAAATACCTATTTTAGTTAAATATATCAATAAGTAAAATTGGATAGATTAATTATCTTCATATTTTCATCGTACAAAATTCTAATTAGGTATTTATATAAAGTCTATATTTTAGACTAGCTGAATACCCGTGCTTCGCTACGGAGTACATTCAAATTATATACAACGGTCAATGTATGCAATTAATGGCAAATATATATATATATATATATTTGTTTATAATAAATACAATGGTCAATATATACAATTAATTTTAAAAAATTATTAAAAAATCGTAACGGATATTTTTGTAGACAATATAATGTAGAAGAAAATAATCAAATTAAATATAGCGGTTAATGTACGCAATAAATTTGTATGTTTAATATCCATGAAACATACGAATTTGAATTAAATTCTTTAAAATTTTCCATCTCAATTTGTCTAGTGTTTAAATTTTATCTTTTGTCGTATTTCAATATTTTTTTGTCAATTTATTTCGTTGTTATGCACGTGACGCAAAATTAATTTAAATTATAAAAAGAAAAGAAACCAAGTGATCAGTATTTAATAAATTAAATTCTAAAAATCAAGCTTTAAAAATTCAACGAAAATCAGAAAATGGAGGTAAAGATTAAAAAAAGATTTCATTTTAGAGGAATTTTTATGATCTTTCTCGTGATGTAAATTTTATAACCGTCGTATTATTATTTTAAATGCAAACTTAAAAGAAGTTAAATTTAAAAATTTAAAAATTTAGTTAAGTTTTTAAAATTTAATTTTAAAAAATCTAAGAATTTTTCAAAACTCTTTCTTAGTGCACCCCTACACTATAAGAATTGTCATGCAAAATTTCAGCCCTTTGGTTTCAGCGGTTTGGTCTATGCGTTATCCGTTAGCCAGTCAGTTACGGAACTGTTACATATATATAGATTAATTAAAGTTTTGCAAACATTTTATTTTAAAAACTCTAAACTTTCAAACTTTAGTTCCATTAAGTGAAAACCATATCAGATTAAAAGTCACAGAATTAAATTAGTCAGTCACAGAATTTACAAGTCTCATTAACAGTCACAGAAAAAAATAAATTTGTTTTCTGTTGTTTCATAATTTGAGAAGTATGGCATATACTCAATATGAGATTTTTGTAAATATGTAGTCATCATAATATATGCATTATGATTCTATTTAAGCTAGTAACTCTTAAGGCTCATCAGTTGAGATTCCGGTCACTCTATTCCTATGTTAGGAAATGGGAAATTTTCCTCTCACTATTTTTCTTATCACGGTGATTTTGCCTATTAGTGTTTTTCGACTCGTAGGATACCAAATGCGTATTTTTTAATTCTGATTTTTGGATTTGAAGATAGAAGTTTAATATCGAGGATTAAATAAACTAAAATTTTTCTGTGGTTTTTACAGGGCATAAAATTATTGATGTCTATCGCTACAAAATTAAAATTTAAAAAAAATAGATTAGGGGAGGGTGGACATTACAAAGCGATTTTTGAAAACTTTACCCCAGAGATAAGAAATTTTGCATATATATTCATTAAAGAATAAATATATCAAACACCTTATAAAATTTAATAAATATTAAAAAAGATTATTTTTAAAAATTGAAAAATTTAGTCTGTTTTTAAAATGGTCCTTGCGATCCAATTTTTAACTTTTCCCCTTAATTTTGCATTTATATTGCTTATAAATAGTACATTTTGAACAGAGTTATGTATTACTCTGGGATTTCATTGAATAGTTATTTTTAGTAAATATTTTTAAGCTTGCACTCTGAATTTTCGGGAATTTTTTGTACTTTTCTACACTTAAGTTAAATTTTGATAATCTGAATGATGGCGAAACCTGAAATGGATACATAACATTATTTTTATGTATTAGAGGAGTATTTATTGTAAATTTTATGAAATTTCGACAAAAATTATGAAGCAAGGAGCATTTCAAAGACTTGCAAATCTGTAAATGACGCATTTTGAGAAAAAGCCATTTAAAACATGTTTTTTCTCCCTACATTGTATGTTTATTTTTCTGTAGCCGCCGAGTTTTCATTTCAATTTTCAGTACATATTTTAAATACATTTTATTCCAATATTTACATACTTTTAAACTATTAATACAACCCCCCAAAAATTCCAATTTTGGTTCGATTTTTGGTAATTTGAAAGCCCACCATCCCTTTAAGCGAAAAACTTTCTGAAACACATAAGCATTGAATAGAAAGACCAATTTTCAATAATAGAAAACATAATTAAATAATATACATTTCCTTTTCAGCGTTTAGAAAAATACTCATAGGAAACATCCATGTTGCTTGACTTTGGAAATGGAGAACAGCCCGGTCAACTGATGGCCTCCTAAACTTGAAAACTCTGTATCATAACGATTCCAATGACACAAGTAAAAATTTTTCGGGACCCACTGAGAGCAGGAATCAATTAGCTACTGTGAATTAACTGTGCAATCAATTTCTCTGCTATCGCAGTAACCAAAGAAATGATGAATTGCAGTGAACAATGAAGCGAACATTTAACTCAGGGAAAGTTAGATTGAAGAAGTTTAACATCAGTTATTATTCTCGCTTATTAATTTCGATAGTCTTCGACCAATCCTATGTGTATCAATAATATTAACTATCAGTGTTCAACGATTTTAGTGGTACCACCTTAAACTTCCCCATAATGCACAAAAAGGTTAATTTTAAGTTTTCAAGAATTTTTTTTTTAAGTAGGAACTGAAATATAACATTCACATTCAACAATAATTTCCTTTTGAAATTTATAATGTGAAAAAATGAATTATAATTTTAAAAAAATTATTGATTTTTGCATGCATTATAACAGTCACAATCTATAACCTATTCTTAAACTTTTTTTATAATATGATTTTTTGCTTGTAAGCTAAAGAGTCGAATTGGAAATATGCTATTTATATCTAGCACAATTAAGAATTTTTTATACATACAGTGTGCACATAAATGAATATCCCAAATTTGCAGGGCTATTGAAAGAAAACTAAACAAAGTACAAACTTGTCCATCGGAAATCACCAATAGCAGTTGAAAGTTCATGAAGATTGGGTTTCTAAATGACAAATTGCCACACCGGTGAATTGGTCGCTGAGTACCCCACGACCTTGCTCTTCATCAAGGGTCTCCTCGCAGTCCTGACATCACTCCGTGCAATTTTTTTTCTTGGGCTACATCAAACATCAGGCCAAATGACGCTGGCGAACTTACGACACGCATATCTGCAGCCTTTCAAACCGTCACACCAGACATACTGAAAAGAGTGTGGGATGAGTTATCGTACCGGCTCGAAATCTTTCGTGTTACTAAAGGGGCTCCCACTGGACACTTATAACTGTGTCGAATTTAAACTTTCAACTGATATTTTGGATTTCTGATGAACAGCAAGTTTGTACTTTGTGTAGTTTTCTTTCAAAAGCCCAGCAAAGTTGAGATATTCATTTATGTACACACTGTATTTTTTTGTTTATTATGACTTATTTTAAAAGATAAATGCCGTATAGTGAGCAGTATATTTTTTACTATATTTTATTATGCATCGTATCTCGATCTGAATCCATATCATTTGTATCAATACATAGGGTGTGGCAGAACAGACTCCCACATTCACAAAGGTAATAAATAACAAACAAAACAATTTAGAGTAAAAAAAAAATTCTGTTTTTGAAAAATTCTTATAATCTAGTTTTTTCCACTGGGTTTTTAAAACAATATCACTCAAATGGCGCCCGTTATTTGTAATGTACTGCCAAAGCCGTTCTCTAAAGATTTCCATCGCTCTTTTGGTCATCTCTGGGAAAATGGCGGCAACTTTCTCACTAAAAGTGGATTCACGGATTCGTTGCACGTTTTAAGGTGTTTTAATGTTCCGAGGTCGACCACTTGGTTCCCTTGGAAATACCCAGTCACTTAGTCTCACTTTTCAAACCCATCGCAGGATTGTTTTTTCACCAGGAAAGGCATCATTTTCATAGAACCCGAACCTCGCACTAAATGCCCTCTATGCCGAGGTTACAGAATCGTTGTTTTAAAGAACGCCTCGATAACGAAACCGCGATGTGCACTGGACTAACTCGTGGTGTCTATTGACTTCTAGAAAATCCACCTGAACTGTTGCTACCTCCCGTGTCATCATACACCACCACTCCTTTACCAGTTACCTTCAGAAATATGGGACTCCATTCTGCCACATCCTGTAGCTTGAATAAAATTTGTATTTACTACCTCAAATGTGCTGAATAATAAGCAAATAAATTGAAAATGTGCATTGCGTGTGTTTTAAAAATGTGCATCAAAATGGTCAAAATTTTTTAGTAACTATGATTAGTCAGGTTATGTGATAAAAATATTCTTTTATTAATTTATGTGGAAATAAATTAGGAGTTATTATTTGTTCCCGTGAAAATATTGTTCCGTTTTCCTGGGTTCGATAGGATTGAATAAAATCTCTTCAGAAAGTGCACACAAATTAAAATTTATTATTCTGTAATTTCTTTAGGCACATACACAATCAACAGAAAACACATAAAAACTGTCTTCTATACAGCAGAAATTTCTAAAAATGCAAATTAGAATAGCAGAGTCTTCGATACAATACAATACTAACGCACTTTCAATACATTCAATTCTCAGCAGAAAAGAACACTGAGTTCCAATGCCAATGTCAGGTATATTTATAGACTTCCGAAGCGCCCTCTATCGATCGACTAGCTAAAAATCTCTAGAAGCTTTTAGAAAGGTCTAGAAGGTTGGCGACCATTTGGCGCCATATCGCCAAATTTGGCGACACATCGCAAATTTGGCAACCAAAAAAAGTCACAAAATTCCTCGCCAATTTGGCGATAACTCTCATATTTGGCGAGATTACCATAGATTCGTAAATTTCGTAACAATAATTTTTATTTATTGATTTGTTTTCTACAAATTCGTAATAATTTGCACAAAACTAAATTTTAAAATGTATGGAGCTTGTTTAACATTCGCATAAAAATTTAATAACGTTGAGAATTCACTTTTTTAAATATCTATTGTAAAATTACATTTATAAAATATTGTTTGTAAATTTCAAATACAGTATACATTAATTCAGAAACTAAATTAAATTACGTTATCCTAAAATTTGTTGAAGCGGTATTTGTAAAAGGATTTAAAATATTGGATTTAATAAAATTTATACCGTAAAAGTTAATTTATTATATAAATAAAACTTTAGAATATGATTGTTCCTATTACGAGTTTAATGCGTGACAGATGTCAATCAATATTATAAGAATTAAATTTATTTCTTAAAATTAAAACTCAGTTTTATTATAGTGATTTTTAAAAGGATGTTGCCAAATTTAGCCTTCTTATTAAAAGCTTTAAAGCCCACGCAATAACAAAACTAAAAAAAATGGCTTCCGTAAGTTTCAATTTATTGTGTCACTTCTAGTTAACATGAGATTGCCACGGAAATAAATTATATATAAATAACTGTAGTCATACACAATGGCGCTGCTCTCAATTTTAAGACGGAAGATAATTAATTACACGGGTGGAACATTAGAGGTTAATGGCGGTGGCACATAGCCTAATAGGGTGGGAAAAATTGATAAACGCTTTCTCTCCAAAAGTCTGAATAAATTTGCATAAAACGGTATGTAATTTAATTAACACTATTTTTAGAGCATTTCACGCTTCGGGTACATATTTCTTTTTGAAACAGAAAATTACTTAAACTAACAGCGCAGTAGTTTCACAGAATTCGTTAAAGAGAAATGTTTTCTTAATACTGCAGTACATTTTTTGGGGTTCTAAAACAGCCGTATTTTAATTATCTCTGATATCCGAAGGAAACGGGCTATTTTATTCTTTACAATCTGTTTTAAAAATTAAGTTTAAAGTCGCATGTAGATGCCACGCATAGAGACCCCGTCTACTGAGATAATCTATATAGAATTTTCATCTAACGATAGCGTTGATAGAAAATAGTAGCTTTTTTACCACGTTTTTATTAACTTGCTTTCTTGTTTGTGTGTTTCTCTAGTACAAATCTTGCAATCGATTTTTAACTAATTTCCCAACTAGCTAGACATTTGAAACTTTTAGAATAGCTCAGAATTTGATGACAATGCAATCTTTTAATAATTTTAGCCATCTTTAAGAAGATTTGAATTCATTTTCAATTAATTTGGTTTTGCATATTAATGGTATGACGCATCATACGTCTGGTTTACACTACACTTAACCTCTCATACTCAATATCCCAAGCCTCACCTCACCGCGGTTGACCTGGCACTCCAAAAAAAAAAAAAAACTTTGGAAACCAAGTAGGCTCTGGTATTAGTCCCGAAGGCTATGGGCGATGAAGGTGCGGCTCCTGTTTTGTCTGGAACCACAAGGGTACGAGTCCGACTTGGCCAAAGGACCAGTCCCGTAATTTTGAACCCAGTCAAGTGACGAGACCAGAACACTTGACCCCGAACCTCCAGGATAAACTTAGAACTTAGAGGACATTACAGCCACGACAGATTTTACGTGAACCAGCCGCCATTAGTGTACACGGCATTGGATTTTGTCAGCGACGAGCACTGAACCAGTGACTTTCAGATCATTAACCTGCTGCTCTTGCCAACTGGGCCACTGCGCCCATTCATGAAAAATTATAAATACTTAAGCGGTTTCCCTTATAAAAGCAATCCAATTTCAGGTGAATATTCAAAATGCTTGTACCGATCAGAGACAGATAGAACTATATATGTGTAAGCTGGTGGCGTAGGGAAAAGGAAATATGGTTGGCTGCTGTTTAAAGAGTAAAATGTAAAAGTGTAAAAAGTAATTATTCTCTCTTGACTCTTTTTTTTCTGGCCCCTGGTAAAAATATCTGTCTTTAGAAAAGCTTCCTTATCTGTTCCCGTTGCCGTAACCTGCTACCTCCTGGCCCTTGCAGTTTTCGAGGGGCGCGACGGACGGGGCCAGCGATGTTTTTCGCAGGCAAAAGAATTTGCGGCGCCTTTTCTGATTTCACCGACGCGCATGAATACAGTGCGGTCAGCGGCGCAAGTGGTAGCGCCAACTTATGTTTGAAATAAAGCGTGCTGAAGTAACGAAAATGATGCAAGAAAAAATTAATACACGAACAACAGTGTGATATGAAGTGATTTTCGGTGCGTCTGAGGTGGTTTGGCGTTTTGAAACAACGGCGCAGATGCACTATTTAACCCGAGCCAGGGGCTCCGGGCCGCGGGTTTTTTTGAAGCGAGATATTTTAATTAAAATAATAAATTGAAAGAGAGATTTTAATAAAATATGTAAAATATGTAAAAGTTTTCTTGGTGTATAAAAATAGAAAATAGTTTACTTAGTTTAAAAAGTTTCAAGCTTATATCTGTATGATTTAATGATTTGCCGTATTATAAATTATATTTTTCTTTCATTTAGGTAAGTTGAAATGATAATCAGGAATTTCTTCTGACTACAATATATTAAAAGGTACTGTATCTTTTTTATTGCAAAGAGGAGGAAAGTTATGTTACATATATAAAAAATGACGAAATTGTATCGTATATCTAAGTTTATCTCTCTAATTGCATTTATATATATATATATATATATATATATATATATATATATATATATATTACACAGTTAAAACATAATCCCCCAGAGTAAGACAGACGCGTATATACTTTTATATGTATGTATGTATTCAGGTCTGCAGGGAGAATTAAGTGCATATGTATTTATAGCAGTTATATTTTCTTACGACTGCAATAAATATTTTTCTATCTTTCACACAAATACAGGGAAAAAAAATAACTTTTTTAAAACATAAATCTTTTTTTTGAGGATATTTACATAAAGTTTAAATGATTAGGCTTTAAAATGTGTTAATAAGAATGGAATTTTTTGATTGATTTATCCTGACCCAGGAGTTTATGTCCCTGTTGATAGCTAAAGGTTTATTTTAAGCCTCAGAGAAATGCGATCTGAGCATATATCTAAACATAAGTGTAGAATGCAACAGTTTTTTTTTACCTTGGGGATGATTGGAATAGGCGGCACGAGATGACACATACATAGATTTCCTAAACTCAGGAGTATTGACAATAGAAACAGATATAGCAACCAAACATGGTGTTCCGATACAGTGCAATCGACCTGAACTTCCGTAATGCATAAGATATGCGGATTGCTAGAGTTGACTACAATTAATGCAGGCAATAGGTCAGACTGTTGACAAGAGTTTTAGAGCATTTACATACATTAACAAACTAAATTAATTTATAAAGTTTTTCTTTGAAGTAACAAATATAGAGGTCGTATAAAAATGGGATATAAAGTTTCCTATATCAAGGCATTCATATTTTTCATAAAAACGAGAAGGAACTTAATAACTGTTCAAGAACTTAAAGGAAACTTGCGAAAAACGCAGTCAGAAAGACCCAGCTTCTTAATATCAAAAATAAAAATACAACGGTGGCAACAAATTTTGAACTAATTATAGTGCTCCCCCGCGCAATGATGAACTATTAATTAGTTCGAAACTGGTTGCAACCCTTGTATTTTTAATGTGGATATAAAGAAGTTCTTCCAGTTTTAAGAATTTTGTTCAAAACAATACACAGTTAGTTTAAAAGAACATACTCTTTAATCTCAATATTGAAATAAAGGAATGGTGAAAGTTTGATTTTTAAGATGAGTCTCAAATTAATGGAGTCCCATAGTTTCTATTTAAAGTTACCATTAAAATTCCTTAAACATAATATAATTTCATTTGTAAAAATGCAATTCGATAAAATGAAAATATTGTTAAACTTATAAGCTAAATAAATTCCATTTATAATGAATCCCCTATCATTCAAGGTAATTAGTTCGGAAATTCAAAACTGCTTGAGAGATGAAAAAATCTGTTTGAAAATAAATTACAAGACGTGAAACAGAAACTAGAAATTATGAAGCTTATTTACAATTTTTCAAACATAATAAGTTTTTAAGATTCACATATTTTCTATCACATATGCATTCCTGCACAAAATTATATTTATATCTCAATACAGGCTTCTTATTAAATACGCATAGGATTGCTAAATAGCTGTAAATCGAAGCTTTTAATCCAGGAAAATGGTTTAAAACATTCTCAGATTTTAATAGTATTCTTTTGCAATGTAGGGATTAATTAGTATGTAAATATCACTTAAAAAGAAAGGTTTAGAGAAATATTATTTAAAAAGAACCCTACATTAATATGAAATTCATTGTATTGTAACTTTTATACATCTTTCAGCCTTCAATACCTCCAAATCAACAACTTGGAACCTGGCAATATCTGCGATACTTGTATATCCTCTTCGGCACTTTTGTATCACATCTGATACAAAGAGTTGATATTTTTTCAACAAGGCTGGATGGAAGCAACGATTCTGAAACCGGTTTTATCATGTGATATAAATTTAAATATCTTCCTTAATTTTCTCTTCTCGTCAATTGATGGCAGTTATTGTCCATGATTGTGTTTGCAGTAGCGTCTTTGAATCAAAGCACGATGTCTGCACGCCATGGAAACAAGATTTTTTATTATTTTATTATACAAATATTAAACTAATTTTAAAACATGCATTTTCTTTGTTTATGCACGAGTTATTTATTTATATCAAGAAAAGAAATTTTCACGAAATATTAATGCATATTAACTTGTAAAATTTTTTTTGTACCACATCTGATACAATGGATCCCTATAACGTGAAATCAGTTTTTAGTGACTGTGTTTTGTGTGTTTTTTGTCAGTGTTTTTTAAGTCTGTTTTTTTAGTTGTATTTACGTGGGTTTTGAAAGTTGATAAAAGTATTATTTCTTGAGTTAAATTCTTCAGTTGAAGTGTTTGATTTAGATTTTTACACATTTTTAACACATTCCGCATGAAGCAGCACGTATCAATGAGGCTAGACACATGCGAGAAATTATTGATGATAGGACCCATCGAAGCAGATGCAGAAATGCTCGATCTTAACCACTATACAGTGTACAGAATGCAAAGTGCTTTTGTGTTTTACAGCATTAAGAAATTGTTTTAAATCATTTCCTGAAAAATAAAATATAGTATAAAGTTAACGGAACATACTGATTATGCTTATTTTTCATGGAGCATTCATGTATTTTATATATTGTGTGATACAAACTCAGAATTAGCTAATTGAAACAGTCTTACCTAATATTTAAAAAAATTATGATTGTAGTGCCTCGAACCTGATGTATCACATGTGATACATCCCCTCTAGCCTCTATATTTTTAAACAGAAAAATTAAATGTCGCATTTGTACTTCATAATGACCTAAACAACTATTTAAGTACCTTTTACAAAATTTCTAGCTTTTATTTTTGCCTCGGGTGTGAGGAAGTTAAATATACTGTGTACGGAAGAACCTAGCGTAAATTCCCTTCATCCAACTAGAATTTAATTTTTCAAATCCTTCCATAATATGCATAATGTGCCAGAAATCCTCTATGGGATAGAATTAATTCCGTTGCGGTAACAACTTAAAACAACAAGTGTTTGGTACGACCAGAAATTTCACATAATTGCTTTTTATTACATTTCTCTCCAAAACTATCTTCGTGAAGCCCGTTCAAAATAATCAGTCGAAACACAAAGTTATTTGGCGTCAAATATGACACAACAATTAGATTATTAATGGGGCGCACTTATTTCATTAATTTATGGCATACATATCTGGCAAGTAATTAATATAACAAGAGGACTGAATTCTAGTGGCATTGTTTTCGGCGTGACGTGTTTCTGTATATTGTTCTCCGAAAATAAATAATCCACTTGCTTTTATGAGTAAAAAAAATACAAGGCCACCTTAATGAAGATGAATGCCACTTTTTCATCTTTCCTCTCATTAAGGCGAGAATTTTCCAGATGTAAGAAAAATAACCGGCAAGTAAAATTAGATCGTTAAATTGTAGTCCGACATTAAAAGGAAATTTTTATGCTTTTTGTTTGTGAGGAAATAATTGATATTTGCAAACTATTATTGATATGACAGTTATAAGAATGGTTAGCGCTCTGTTTTATAATAAAAACAACATATTATTCCTAAATTGCATGAAAGATCTTTAAAGTTCGTCTCTTGATGTAACTTTCAAAAATTGATCCAGAATTTTTTCGTGATGATCTTCATTGTAAAATTATTATGCATTTAGGTATACAAGAATGTATGAATTGTGTGCTGTGGCTTATGGCCGACAGCAGCTTCAGATCAAGGCCATTATAGGCTACTGGGCTCGAAGCTGCGACTCCGGTTTTAATTCAGCACCACATGGGTCGGAGTCCGACTTGGCTGAGGGTCCGGTCCCGTAATTTTGAAACGAGTCAAGTGACGAGACCGGTACTTGACACAGAACCTCCAGAGGTACATTTGAGAACTTGGAGGACGTTGCAGCCACGACAGATTTTACGTGCACCAGCCGCCCTTAGCGTACACGGCAGTGGATTTTGCCAGCGACCAGCATCGAACCAGTGACGTTCAGGTCACTGGCTCGCTGCTTTTGCCAACTGGGCCAACTCGCCCACTAAAATGGAACATTGTATATCCAGTCTTTACTAAAATGAATGCTGTTTTTTTATATTTATTCGTTACAATAAAGACAAGGAAGTCGTTTCGACGAGGATGGGATTCGAACCCGCGCGGGCAGAGCCCAATCAATTCCATGAAACATATATCATTTCTCATACGTATTTTAAAAGATTTTAGACGCCACAATTTTAAATCAGTGCGAAGCCCTATCCAAGAAAATTTTGGAAAGAAGTATTCAAAAAATATTTTGAAATATAAAGTCAAATAATAAAAAGACAATATGATTGGAAAAATCGTCTTGAAAATGTATCATTGTGCCCAGATATATTTATGTAAAGAAATTATGTGTCAATATATGATTAAAGTTGAAATGAATTATATGTAATGTTTTGTAAGAAACATGCAACAGCATGTAAATTGAGTGGTCAACACAACACAAAATTCTGTATTAGTCGCAAAAAGATATATTTTATCTTCAAGGTTGAAAGTCGGTTATTGTTGGATCATGAAGTTCATTTCCTTCATATTCTTCCTTTAAGATAAAACAGAATCACGAATAAATATATCATCTCTGTATTGTGATTAAACAGCTAGTTTTGGTGTGGGTGGGAGACGAAGTGAGATATTATATGTGTCTTTTCTATCACTACTGATAATTTAGCGATGACTGATAGAGAAAATTAGTGGGAATAAGAAATCTGATGACAGTAACATAATATATATGTGATTGGGGGACATGAGAAATGTCGAAACCAAGTTTCTGAACATATATTGAGAAATTTCCACAGAGAAATGACCTTAATAAATATCAGTTTCTAACTTATTTGGCAAAATTATTGTCTTTTTTGTATAAAAAGGTCAAAATACGAACTTTCAGTCATCAGAAAATATAATAACTATAGATAAAATCTCTTTATAGAGTGAAATTTGTTATTTTAAAAATTAAAAGAATTGAAATAGAGGGGTTTTTCCTCATCTACATGTAACAATAAATACAGAAAATGCAAATACAGAAATACAAATTGTTACTACATGTAAATACAGAATTCTGTATTATGTCGAACATATATAAAGTTTGTTGCCATGTTGTTGCTGAATTTACGCTAGTGAAAGCATAGAAATTGTAAAATATTCAAGTTATCTTGTTTCGAGCTGTA
This sequence comes from Dolomedes plantarius, assembly GCA_907164885.2. Lineage (NCBI taxonomy): Eukaryota > Metazoa > Arthropoda > Arachnida > Araneae > Dolomedidae > Dolomedes > Dolomedes plantarius. The sequence goes on along the minus strand of OU015498.1, from coordinate 153,443,801 downwards.
GGGCTTCGAGACGCGAGTAAATTTAGAAAAATTTCATCGAAACGGGAACTTTCGGAGTCTAGTGTAATCTTTGGAGCTCAGAAGAATTTTTATTCTTGGAGCTGGCATCTGCTCTCGATGCCCCTGATGAGACTCGCATTGTTTCAGTTTAATGAACAATTTATGTTTTTCATGACTAAATACTAATTACGTTCGTAGGTAATTGCTAAACTAATTATTTGCCTGCTCCCAGGGTTTCGTCGGGAAAGTAAAAATTCTGAGGAGCAGCAGAACAGATGCCTCAACAGAAGACTCATTTTCTATTCTACATAAGCGAACGACCAAAAAGGGAGGCATTGCAAATAACAACTAAAAATCTCAACACTTGTTCGAGTTACCCTTAAAGTACAAGAGGCCATCCCAATAAATATACCTAAGCTATAATATTTAAACCTCAGTCAAATTATCTAAATTCCTACAATTAGCCCTAATAGCACTACTCGATTTCAGCTCTTGATGAGCTTCTTCTAAAGGCTCATCTACACAGAAGCGAATCAGCTCCCCCCGTCACCTCTTGACACATTTTGATGTCTTTTAGTCCCCCCCCCCAACTTGTGGGAAGTGTTTAGACACTTTGATCATTCCTCATAAAACCACTTTCTCGGGCGGTCTGAGTACGAATGATCAAAGGCACGAGGGACGCCATAAAACCTCCTCTCGGCGACGGGACCAATAAGTCACTGCTTTTCCCTACCCTTCGCTCTCTGTTTCCCGAATGTGTGCTCGCAGGGTTACATAAAGGTCTCCGCTGTTTCAGTATCACCAATAACTTTTCCACTTAAAAAAATTATTTTTGCAAAGCAGAAACTTCATTTCATTGAGAAGCAACGACCATTTGTGGTGACCATTCGTGTCGACCATTCGTGAACAATGGAATTATTTCCACTGTATTTTAAAAAAGGCTGTTACCGTTTTGATTGTCTTATATCTTATTTTATTGGAAGAAGGATGTTAGACTCAGGAGAGAAAAATTACTATTTTGTTTATTCAGTGGGTTACCTTGTAGAGAAATAACATTTTAAATCATTGTTCTTAAAATCATGCATGTTTCTTATATGCGTTTATCTGATCGACCGCTGCCCTTAGGCGATATTTGCATTGTAGTAAAAACTGATCATCAGAGAATATCATGTCTGATATTCTTTGGACGTTGTTTAACCCTCTCAGGGGAAACAACCTCCACTGTTTGCACTGTGCAGATTTTTCCACAGATTTTTTTTAAACTAAAGAATCTTGAAAATTTTTCCAATTTAAGGTTGCGAAATGTTTTTAAATCTTTTAACCTATAACAGATGGCAGTACTAACAATTTTTCTGCTCATTTAATTTGAATACATTGAATGCAAGTGAAAAAAAAGACTCGGTTTAGATGTTTTTACTGTGCAAACGGCGCCTCTCATTTTCGGCAGTAATATGCCTAAACACAGAGAATATTTTTACAGGGTTTAACCCTTTAAAAATATTCTCTGTTCTTAGGCTTATTACTGCCGATAAACAAAAGATAATAAAATTCTTTCAATTTGTCACTACTTTACAGTATTTTGATATTTGATTAGCGTGACCTTTTCTATTATTCTGTATTCCTCATTGAAGTACTTAGGTCTTCAAAGTAATATCCAAATAAATGCGTCTATCTTGTAACTGCATCATAATTAATGCGCTCGACAACAACAGGGAGCTTTGATGTATCAAAAATATTTCGATCATGTTTAAAGTGTAATTAACAAGGTTAGAACGACTGCAGTCTTTTATAACGTGAATACAAACAAAATGCCCCCATCCCAGAATTATGAAACTATTTCAGCGCAAAATTGATTTGATTTAAATTTTCGCTGAAGTGGTGATTATTTTGTTTGTGCTTTTCCGTTTTAATTAACGACATATTTATGAGTCGTTTCAATTGCCGGAGTGATTTATTCAAATATTAATTAGTTCGTTAAAATTGGAACTGGGGATCACTGTTAAGGCAAGCAATAAGTAAGAATATTTTTTCCCAGAATAATATGTTAATAATGCAGAGAAATTTCGAGTGCTTCACAAATCTTTTGATAACGATTAAACCTTTATAATTAATTGTTTAACAGATATTTTCAGTAGTAATGACATCTATTCTTAAACAGCTTTCGTTTCAAAGAGAGAGTTTTAGGAAAATTTTGCAATTTGTAAATATCTAGGGGAAAAAAGTCATGCATATTTATAAAAGAATATTTTTCAGCTGCGCGTGTCAAATTTTACTCTTGTTTAATCTAAAAATCAGGCTCAATCATTTGGAATCTTTTTGAATAGGTAATTTCTTATTTGATATTGTTTTTCCATCCTCCTCCTAAAAGGCATTTTGATGTCTGTCACACACACACACACACACACACACACACACACACACACACATATATATATATATATATATATATATATATATATATATATATATATATATATTTATAATAAGTACAATGGTCAGTATATGCAATTAATACCAAATAAACCAAAAAATATATTTATAAAAAAATCGTAACGGATATTTTTATAGACAAAATAATGTAGAGGAAAATATCGAAATTAAATCTAATACTACATACTAAAGAATATAGTACAGTTAATACAGTACAGTTTTAGGAACATTTCTTCTACTGCATTTTAATATATTTTTTGGTTAATGTCCAATCGTCTGCCGCATTAAAAAGAAAAAACAATTGTCAATTTATTTCGTTGTTATGCACGTGACGCAAAATTAATTTAAAGTACCACAAAAAGAAAAGAAACAATGTGATCAACATATAATAAATTAAATTCTAAAAATTAATCTTTAAATATTCACCAAAAATCATAAAATGAAGGCAAAGATTCGAAAAAGATTTCATTTTAAAGGAAGTTTTATGCTCTTTCTCGTGATATAAATTTTATAACCCTCAGATTATTATTTTAAATGCAAATTTTAAAGAATGTTACAAAAACAGCTTAAAAATTTAATATTAAAAAATCTAAAAAGAATTTTTCAAAAATATTCTTTAGTGCACGCCTACACTATAAGGAGAATCGCCATGCAAAATTTTAGCCCTTTTTGGTCTGTGTGTTATCTGTCAGTCAGTCAGTCAGTTACGGAACTGTTTTATATATATATATATATAGATATATAATTAAAAAGTGTTTGTAACTAAAAAGCTTTTAATTCCATGGCTGATGCAACTAACAAATCAGATATAATATACCGGCAGGACTTCTGAAATTAAAATTATGGTGCACTTTTTTATATGTCTGGAAAGGTCTAGAAGGAAGATGTATGTTTCCTTTTTATCGAAAGAAAGTAACTATTTTCATCGGAGAATGTATAAAACGTTTTTTTTAAGCAAATGATTCAGGTTTTTACTGTGATCGGGTTTTGACATGACAATACTAGAAATACAGAGGTTAATTTTATTCGGAGCCAACTAAAACATAGTTTTGTCAGATGAGACAAAGTGGTCACTAAAAATTGCGAACTATACGATGAATGAACGATAAACTATATCGTTTACTATCTATAATTTACCATTAGATTTAATGGCAAATACAAATAATAGAAACATTAAAGTTCTAATTTAATATTAGAAGAGAGGATGTGGAAAATTCCAAAAAGTTTTTCGAATTAAAGAGAGAAATTTAGAAGAGTTATAATGTAATTATTTAATTATATAACATAAACGTGAGGGGATGTACTCTATCGTTACTGTAGATATGCATTACAGCCTAAATATGAGAAAATCGCAATAATTCAGGTACTTTGTAGTAAAAGGTCTCAAATATAAATTGGATGTATAAAATAAGAAAATATATTCGTTATACTAGACAATATCCTGGAAATTAGGCATAAAATTATACATATAATAATAAAATATCCATTTTTACGTTTGTAGATAAATTATACATATGTCAAAAATATACATAGGGTAGTACATATTATATATAATTATATTAATATATTAGTAAATAAAACCAAACATGCTGATACTAGTATTATTTTTAAAGATAAACAGAACAAAGATTATTTTCTATTAAGGTACTAAAAAAATCCACCCTTTAAGTTCCAAAAACGAATATAATATTTAACGGGAGAATAATTTATTTCGCTGAATTCCTTAGAATTACGTTTCCCTATCATAATGCGTGAGATTGCTGGTAATTTATGTAATCAAAAGTCAGAAAATGTTTGACGTCACAAATGATTTCATAATTAAATTTCAATGAAGGGATGAGTAAACTGATTAAATAAAGAAATATGTAAGAGTAAAAAGGATATCACAAGAGAAAAATATTTTACTGGTGTCACGATCGAGTTATTTTACTTCATAAGAACATTAGAAAAAGGAAAGAGTAAAATTTAATTAATGATAGAAACAAGTAAGTGTTAAATTAAAGACTGATGTTGACAGAAACATAAAATTAAATAATGGTTAATCATGTTGTTTCCATTTAAAAACAATATTTAAATGGATAATCAACTCTTTTATTGAATTATATTTATGTTCATAGACCTTCCACAATCTAAAGATTAGATTGATGAACGATTCTCATCCTGAAACAGGGCTTATTGTACACTTGTTCAAATAATCATGACGGGACAAATTTCAAAATCCCTGTCATTGTGTGTTCTATGAATGGTTGCTTTCGTAATTTCCAATACTCTGAAATGCTCTCCATTAACGTTATTACTGACATTCTTTGACAGCAAAGAAATTTTTCTTGTTATTGTAACTGCTTAGTTCATTTATCAACATTTTTGTGATTGCTAATCAATCGCTTTTAGAAAACTAAGGTATCTTATTTTAAGAGAGGAGATATATGCCTCTTTAGTCTCAGATGGGAAAAAAATTTGTCCCAAAGGAGTGCTCTAGCTGTAATATGAGGTAAAAACGTATTTCATCTACATATTAACGATAGAGTTTTGCTTGCCACCACTGGGAGTTTGTCCAGCCTAACTTCAGAAAAGATATTATAACTTACAGTACGTTCCTAAGGATCATCGTGCCTGCTCGCTTCCTAAAAAAAAGTCAAGCTGAATTTTATTCTCTATGACAGTCTCAGGCCGATTGTGCAAGCTTCTGGTATTTTCTAACACAGATTTTCAATGTATTCATTAGCTGTACATTCAATCATCGTTTAAAATTATTAATATGAGTACTCGGAGATTATCTTAAAACGTCTACTGCCATAAAATAATTTTCAAATGAACAGACTTTTACAAGGTAATTTGAAAACGTTTTATTAAATATATCCCATCATGCCTCGGTAGTTTCTAAAATTATCAAGGTTGTTTTTCCAGTGAAACTTACACGATGCTCATTTACATAGGTAATGGGTAAATAGAATTAGTCTTGAAATCTCAGAAACAGATATATTACTCTATATATAATCCATGAACTCTCTCTCTCTCTCTCTATATATATATATATATGGTGCCCGGTATAAAGGGATTAAGTAAAAAAAGTGATTTTTAGATATTTATTAGTATTGATAAAAAAAATCTTTTTACTTGTATAAAAGGCTTAAGTCTATCAATTTTGGTTAGAAAAGTACATTTCTTTGTACAAAATACTCATGTCTAAATATATTTCTGTGATTGGTATAAAAGCCAATAACTTGGTATATTTAAATCACTGTTTTAGACTTCAGCCCTTTATACCGGGCACCATATATATATATATATATATATATATATAATGATTCTATGTGTGTGTGTCCTAATTCCACTGGCACTGGAAAGTTATAAGTTATGTTATAGTTTGTAACTTTTCAGTGCCGGGTTATTGTCTAGTATAAAAAAAAATAATTTCTTTCTTTTTTTTATACATCCAACTTATATTGATATCTTTTAACTAGTTATTTCCTGAAAAAATATTTTATAATACTTTTATATGTTATCTTTGAGTTTCTTCATAATTTTATGAAGAATAACTTTGAAAAATATCCAAACCAAATTGAAGTCTTTAGTTAGTTAATAAAGATATTATTTTCATGTTCCCCAACCAAATTGATCTTGTGCATAAATCTGGACAAAATGCCTCTAGTATTTGTGGAAATATTGGTTGGGTAGGGTATTATCCTCTTACAATGCTTCATTATTTTAAAGTCTGCAGGAATATTTTAAATTCAAATTCTCTGATTTCTCAAGAGATACCTCTTATGATATTACAAAACTAGTACAAATGTACATGAAAATAATGAGCTCTAACTCTGTACTGAAAGGTCTTTAATAATATAAAATAGACGTCAGTTTACTCTCAGTAACCTTGTAGAAAACAAATATTACTAATAAAAGTGCCTTTAAAAAACACCGAAATTTACATGACTGCTAAATGGTCTCTGAGGAACTAGTCTAGTTTTTTCCCCTAGCCCAAGAGCATTACATTAAATTGCACGTAAGGAAGAATAAATACGTAAGTAAGAATAATACATTTTTTTGAAATTGTAACATTTAGGATTTATTCCTAGGGTCAATCGTATTTCATGATTTACTATTCCATTTTATTCAGCATTAAAATGTGCATTATTGCACATTTTATAAATCTCTTATTTTAAGCACAATTTAGTTTATTGTATGTAATCTAAAACATCGATTTTTTGTCATTTTTTTCTTATTTCAATTAAATAAAAAATAAAAAATTATGAAAATGTCGAATGTATATGTTAATTTTCTATTTTATAAAATGAGTTTTATATGCCATAGAAGTATTATTTATTTTTATTCTGGAAAAAAACATGCTGAGTGATCACTGAGGAACTAGTCTAGTTTTTTATTTCATGATTTACTATTCCAGTTTATTCAACATTAGAATGTGCATTATGGCACATTTTATAAATCTCTTATTTTAAGCACTATTTAGTTTATTATATGTAATCTAAAACATCGATTTTTTTTGTCATTTTTTTTTAAATTTCGAATAAATAAAAAATAAAAAAATATGAAAATGTTGAATTAAATATATATATATATATATATATATATATATATATATATATATATATATATATATATATATATATATATATATATGTATATATATGTATATATATATATATATATATGTATATATATGTATATATATATATATATATATGTATATATATATATATATATATATATATATATATATATATATATATATATATATATATATATATATATATATATATATATATATATATAAATTTTCTATATTTTTAAAGCGAGATTTATATGTACTATGAGTATTATTTATTTTTATTCTGGATAAAAAAAGTTTTCAACTGCAAATGTTGAAGACTTACAAAACTTATGTCAGATTTATTTATTTATTTATATATTTATTTTTTTTGCATCTCTGAAAACTTATAAAGTGGGTTTAACATGGAAAGTAACTCAAAGGGAAAGAATGTTGGCTCTAAAACGTTAGAAATGGTACCATCCTATTTTCGCCTTGTAGGTGTTTTACGAAACTTCTGGCTTTTTGGTATATATATTTTTATATATATATATGGTGGGGAAAATGTTCTTTTGATTCACCTAAACAATTACATCCACTTCAACTACAAGTGACTTAAAAATGCAACAACAGAATTTTACCGCAGTTTGAAAAATCAATTTATTTTGTCTGTAACCTCAAAACAGATACATGCACTCTTAGATCAATGTTATCAGCTTCCGTGAATGGCGTAATGAAAACCAATCATTGTGTGTTGCTCTTATATGAATTAAATACCATGAATAAGTCAAATAATCAGTAGGGATCTTTTTTTATCTTGATTTTATCAGTACATAATGTATGTACCTGTTATTCCTCGCTTTTATTTTTGAAGATCTATGACAAATTAGTTATTTTATACTTGAAACTTTTACAGTATTTGTTCGTAGGTGTGCTTTACCTTTTTGGTGATGAGGTGATTCTTCTCCCAATTCCGTGTGATATAGTCCAATAATTCAGATTTATCAAAATGATCTGAATGTAATACACCGAAAGTCAAATAGAATAGAGGATAGGATGATACCATTTCTAACTTTTTAGAGACAATATTCTTTCCCTTTCAGTTACTTTCCATGTTAAACCTACTTTATAAGTTTTTAGAGGTACAAAAAGTAAACACTGTCTTTGACACTTGTACATATTTTCTGTATACGGTAGAATGTGCTGTATTTTATATTTATTATTCTATTTATATGTATCCAAGAAAACATTTTTTTAGTATTTTTGTTATAAAATTGATGCAGAAAACTATTATTACTCCATGGTGACCTAGCATCATTTTTTAATTATTATTAGAAAATTCAAAAGAGGTGTTGTTTAGTTTTAAGCTTTAAGGTTTATCAGTAACTTTTAAAATTAAGCGGTTGTGTTTCTTGCCAAATTAACTCATTGACTGCAAATCTCTTAAATTTTTCTCCAATCATTTTCAGATATATTATTAAATCGCTAAAAATAACTGCAGTGTTGACAAAACCCATTTTTCGCCGAGAAGGATTAGAAGTTCTTGTCAAAAATTGTTTGGTCATGAAACACGTTTTAAGGAGATATCGATCACTAAATTGAGGGAAAGTTAAGAATCTAATTTTAGTTTATGAGAAAAGTTTTAGGGAGAGATACCATTAAAATTTAAGTTTCTTAATTAAAAACTGTCCCAATGAGATTTATATACAGGTGATTTTATCCTCGCTGAAAGTTAGAAATAATTTGGAGTCTTGGTTTGTTTTTAAGAAAAGTTTGCTAATATTCCTAAAACAAACATAAATTAAATCATCTATGATGTCTACTGATCTGAGAGACAAATTGCTGTAGAGAATAAATTTTGATTTCCTCCATAATGCTTTCAAAGTCAAGATTTTACATATTATATCTCTGCATTTTTTTTTTTTGAAATACCTCAAATCTATACAAACTCAAAATCTCCGTTTATTTTTCTTTAATTGGATACAATAGGAACAATGTAATAATACAGTAACCCAAATAATCACCAAATATGAAAAAATATTTTATTTTCAATGGCAAGCAATAATCAAAAATAACAAGATAAAAAGTACAAGCAGATAACAAGTAAAACGAAGAAGGAAACAGGACGAATTAATTGCTCAATGCTCTTGCCTCCCAATATTGGCTGCAAAGATTTCTAGTCGACAGTACCTCTCAAGTCTGGAGGTGGAAATGTCCATAACTTGTGGTTTAACACAAATGGTGCGGAATTGACTCTGTAGAATTTTCAAGCAGCTCAGATGTTTAGCCAAGCAGCCATGACCAGTTAAAGTCGGATCATGCCTACCGACTCCTTGGAAAATCTGGAATGAATGACATATTAAAATCCCATAACTTACTAAAAATTTTACTGGTTTATTTCTTGATAAAACAGGTACTTCAACTTCTTCCGAATAAGTACCCTTAATGATAAAAAAATTCAAGTAAGAATATAAATTCCAAATAACCACTGAGATTGAAATATTAATTATATAACACTAGTTGGTACCCGTCCAAACATTACGGTTAGATAATAAATAAATGTACTAATACACAAATTATACTCAACACATAATTGCCAAATGTTGAAAATCATAATAATGCGCAGAAACAAATTAAAGTGTTTAAACGGCCTCGTGGGTAGTGAGTATCTAAAGCAGATTTAAAAATGTCACTGAGCACGCGCAGAGAGTAATCATTTTTAATTGTAAATTATCACTGATTTAAACAGCGTGAAATAAAAGATTTCCTTCAGGTTTAATCTTATATTTCACAAACATAATTATCATAAAATAAAAATGGCAGAGAGAGATCTAGTAAGACTCCTCGGAATAAACGTGTTTATCATTAAAACATGTCACTGAGCTTGCGCAGAAAAAGTGAGTTTCTGAAGTCAGATTTAAACATGCCTCTGAGCATGCACAAAAATCAATTTTTAATTGTAAATTATAGCTAATTAATAGAAATTGCGGTTACAAAAATCAAATTTGACAAATCTACAGATTAAAATCTTTCGTTTAAGACCAAAATTAAGTAAATTGATGCAGTAGTTTTCTCTCATGGACTGCACAAAAAGTCGGCTTAGCAATTTAAATATATAGATATTTTTGTTTATTAGTCTTATATCATTACCAATACTAGAATATCATTACTCTTATATCATTATTAGTCTTATACTTATTATTAGTCTTATATCATTACCAATACTAGAATATCATTACTAATACTGGATGTAATAAGCTGTGACGTCACGCATGTAATGTGCGTTTCTCACGTCGTCCACAGCTGCAGGCTTTAACTTTCCCACATGTTTGCACCATATTTTGAAAATTATGTGGAGTTTAAAAGGCTACCCCTTACGGTTTCACTGCCGGAGTTCGACGTTTTTGGATGTCTGCGGGTTAAGCCTCAGTTTTGATCTTCACCGACTAAATCGGCGAAACGCGGCTTCCCTCCCTCATAAAAATGTCACCGTATCCAAGACTGCCTGCGAGTACGGAATTCCTCGTTTTTTCTCTAAGCGCCACAGTCGAGGGTTCCAGGCTGGGTATATATGCGAGACTCTGTTTTTCTTTAGAGAGAGCCCCTGTAACATCTGGGCTAGAGCGACTGCGGAGATTTCTGCTCCCCGAAGCCTGAGTTTTTGTCGCTATTAACATCGTTTGCACCAGTCTGGTGATACTGTAAACTGCTCAAACCAACACCTCTCTTGTTACATTTTGTGTAAATACAAGTTAAGTTTTTCGCTACTTCTGGCCTGCTATTTTAGACCACTCGGATACCACGCCAGTTAAACACGTTTCGGTCCAAGATGCTACAATGTTTAAATATTTCATGTTTTAATATTGGTTGAAAGTAGACACTGAATGTGGACAATGTCTGGCTTAACAAGCGCAACTTGAGAATACGAATTAGGGAACTTGAGAATGATGCTTAGGTTTTCTAGAAAAAAAGTTTGAAGTTAGTTTAGAAGACTTATCACAAGCAAAAGGAGTTGTTTAGAGCTTGTGGAAATATTTGAAGCATTTTTCCTTGTGAATTTTATTTATAGGAAAGTTATTACATTTGTTAAAACTTCAAATTCTAGCTTGTTCCTTGTTGAGCATGTAAAACACTAAGCCTTCTTCTACAGAGAGTTAATTTATTTTAAAACTCTAATATGAGGCTTTATATGCATTTCTAAGCCTAGGAAAAGGAAAGAAAAATTTTCGATCATTTTGACAGACGGTAAATTCATCAAAAAAATTGTAACCAAAAGCAATTTTTTATAAAAATCAAGCAAGAAATATTCAAAATATTGAGGACTAACCAATTCGAACATTTAATTATGTATAACATGAAGGGACTGAAATATCTAAGAATTATAAAACTTGCATTTCTGTGAAATGGAATTAGTACCAATTCTTCTTAACAAATATATTGGACGTCGGCAATGGGTTGTCTAGCTAACTTTAACTTTGTCATTCTTGCTGGAAAATAAAATAAATAGAGTAGAATCAAGAAAACCCTAATAAATCCAACTAATATTAATCATTTGGAACGAAATGTAAAGTTTCTCCGAATCGATTGCTTCGGGCTAAAATCGAAAAAGTCACAAGACCATCCTTCTGTTCCATTGCGTTTGCCATTTTCTTATGAATAAAGACATAGGAAGTAAAATTAAAGACAATTACTTAAAAATTTTGCATTTCTTTATAACTTGTAATTGTCTATCTTCTGAAATATTAGGCAACAGAACAAATACCTCTATTTTGCAAGATCATGATTTATCAAAAGCAAAAATGCCCTATCAAGGAAAGTGATGTACAAATGTTGCGGTTTCATTCCTTTATTCATACTAGCATTTTTAAAAAGAATTATCACCAGAAAAATCCATAACCTAGTTTATATAAGTAATCAGTTACGATTCGTAGCAATTTAACGCCTGATTTTACTGTGTATTACATTATGATCCATTTATATTCAATACTGCTTACAGAAATTTCTAGGTACTTAAAAATATTACTTTTATTATCTCTATACATTCATGTATTATCTTTTTTTGTTTTTTAGCAGAATTTTCTATATTTAAAAACAATCAGAAATATGTAGGATGAATATTGTATCTGAAATCCCAATCTTTTTTTAGAAGTAAGTTATAAGATTATTGCAACATATTTAAAGCTTATCGTAAAAGTTATATAAAAAAATTCTTATCTGAGTCACGTTTCACTGTAACTGTAACTGACGAGATCATGGCAGCGACCATGCGTGTAGAACAAATATTCGCGGAATGTCAGAACACAAAAAGAAATGAAAATGTCCACGTAGGTACGTCATTAATATTCACTGAAAGTCGACAATGTCTGGCTTAACAAGCGCAAGTTGAGAATACAAATTAGGGGACTTGAGAATGATGCTTGGGTTTTCTAGAAAAAAAAATGTTTGAAGCTAGTTTAGAAGACTTATCACAAGCAATAGGAGTTGATTAGAGCGTGTGGAAAAATTTGAAGCATTTTTACTTGTGAATTTTATTTATAGGAAAGTTCTTACATTTGTTAAAACTTCAAATTCTAGCTCGTGCCTTGTTGAACTTGTAAATACCTGCGTGCTTAGAATTTCATATCCGTGATGAAAGCAGCCTTTCAACAGTAATATCCGTATATAGTTAAGGAAAATAACAAGAGATAAAAATAATGTGAATGTCTTAGAAGAATTTGTCAGAACAGTGTGAATTGGATTATTAGTAACAATACGCCGAACTTAAATTGAACTTTGCTGTATATTTACCACTAAAAACTTTTTTTCTTCATTTGGCAACAATTGTATATTGAGAAAATTATATACATTTAGTAAGCCTATTAACTTTCGACTTTTTACATTCTAAAGAATAGAATATCTAGTGTTGAAATAATAATTAATTAATGATGACACTAAAGAGAAAAATAATGTATTTTTCGATAAATTAGTCCGATTTTAATGGGTTAATATACACTAGAAATTAAAAACGGTGTGTTCTGCATAAGACATACTATATAAAATTAAACATTCTAGTATAACACTTGCATACACGCACTTGCTTTGCATATTTTTCTGACAGTGCGCTTTACCAAATCAGAAGCATACATATTTCTTTACTAGTTGTATTTTTCTATCCTGTTTTTATATGTTCTGACATTATTTTCGAAGTGTTGCAGCAAAAGCCAGAAAGTTCCAAGGAGAAAATGGGAAAAGATTATCTTAAAATCAACTGCATGGGAGTCAGAGTACTTTGTTAGAAACCTGCAATTAGTGTGGTCGACTCTTGGAGGAATGGAAGTCATTTTGTGACCTGCTATTATTCACTGATTAAGTAAAATTGCCGGAAAAGTAGAGTGCGCCGGTACCTGGGTAAAAGATATTTGTTTTTAAGTGGCTTATATTAAATTCTAGCTTGTCAACTCGAAGAATTTTAAGTAAACATTCAAGCTTTGATGGCATTTCTGAGAAAGACGCGAAAACCATTAAATATAATAAAAAACATATTATACATGGTATTTTAATGTATTTGAAAATTAATCTATAAAAGCTTACATCTAAATATGACGCAATATGCCTCCTAGTTTGTTTTTCGATATTCTTCAACTATTAATAGAAACACATGTGTTGCAATAAGAAAATGCGTGTTATAACTTATAAATGTGATATATATTCCCGCTTTAATTTCTTTCTGCTTAAGTAACATACATGAACTTATTCTTATGTTTATAGCCCAATATGTCTATATTTAAGATGATCATATATATTTTTTCTTAAGATAATTACATACATTGAAATATTTTGTATGCAATGTATTTTAACGTAGGATTACGTTCCTCCAAAACGCTCCTACGGAAAGAAAAATTTGAGACGCTAAAAAGCCCGTCCGTAACTCGCGAGTTATGATTTTGGCTGCGTACAAAACCCAGCCTGTATCGCTTGGACAAGCAGTAAACAATTAAACAGAAAAGTTCCAAAATGCTTCAAAATTTTGACATATATAAATGTATATATATGCATACGTACATATATATAGTTACATATATACATAGCACATACATTCATATATATATATGTGTGTGTGTGTGTGTGTATACAAAAGAGGTAAGCAACGATAAGTAATCCTACGTTAATAACCCGGGGTAGTTTCGTTAGAAGAAACTACCTGAAATTTTTTTCTGAAATATGAATGTTGCGATGAACTCTTAATTTACATCGTCGCAAAATTTAAGCATTGAAGTACATGAATTAATGAAAGTTCTGATTAAAGAATTTGTCAGAAGAAGGAAATAATATTTAGATTTGAAATTTTATAGAATTCACTTGATGCGAAAATTTCAGTGCAGTCTGGTAGACGAAATGGCAAAACTAAAACCACGCTAAAAGAAAAAATACAAACATCAGTTTCTTTACGTTAACTTTCAAATAGCATGATATGTCCTACACTGGCAAATCTTCACTTCAGAGGAGAAAGCAATTTAATATAAATGTTTGTCGAAAAGAAAACTCCAATTTCTGATGACAAATGCGAGTAGCTGAAAAAGCTTTAAGTACTCGGCGCTTGTGAAATGGCTTTGAGTGTTGACAAGATATTTCAAGATTTTTGAAAGAGGCACTAAAAGGAAACTAATACAGAACATGCTAGTTTTCCATAAGCAAAGAACCACTTATCTAAGTTTAAACAATAGCATTTATGTGTTTTCTTAAGAGGCGTTTTCAACAAGTTCTACTGATATGTATACCCTAAAGGCGTAGATTAAAATCTGTAATAAATGTATAACTTATTATTAAAGTGTTTTATGTAATCATGAGGTATGATAAATGTACAGAATATTTTAAGTTTACGTTAAAAATCACTTATATAGTTGAAACACATGCATAAAAAGGAACCAGTTTAAGGGAACCAATTCCCTGCCTTTAACTGCTTTTCATATCCTTGGTTAATTGAAAAAATGTTTTTAATATCTTGATGCCAAAAGGTGATATTAGAAAGTGTAATTATCAGAAAACTAAAGGCAAGAACTTTTCTATGAACGATATTAAGAAAATTTTTTACGTCGTTAAGTGTTCGAGAAGTTCATTGTTCTACATGCTAGAAGTGGTAAATATTTAGTAATAAAAAAATATTTTTTTAAATATCAGATATTCAGAATTCTAATTATTACAGTTAATATCATATATGTGTAAACGCTTTGAATTTTGGGTGATCTTTTCTGCTCATCTTCAATAAACTTTCACACACCCTTGATATTTTTTATTTTTTTATGATTCCTCATGAGAGCAAAAGTTGAGAACTATGGGCTTGTGGAACCACACGTTACCATTTGAGACCTATATCATATCTATAAGTTTTAGAAGTTTTTAAAACTTACAATTTCTTTAAATCTCTGAACATAGTGAAGGTAGGAAACTCGTGATAAAGAATGGCCTAAAATTCTGCTCTCTTGAAAAATATCAAGCAAATTCTAAAGAACGCAAGTTATAATAAATTTTTGCTAGACTACAATTTCAAACTTTAAAGCTGACAGTAAAAATTTTAAATTTATTAAAACATATAAAAATATTTTCAACGTATATTCTTGATATGAAATTACGGGTTGAAAATTTCAAAACTAGCTTTTTTCATAGCAATCTTTTATTATAGTTATTTTATAATTAATAGGTTAATAATATGAAAAAACATTGTATGCATCGATTCTTATCATATTCATGCAACTATTAATATGTCAGACGTGTCTAGACGTCTTTAAATGAATACTTTAAAAAGTATCATTAAAATTAAATCAATTGAAATAAAATAGAGATAGATAACAGTAAATTAAAACAAAAACCATGACACCCGTTTTACTAACACATAAACCATGTCGGATAATACAGGATGGTACCTGGGAAAGCTTCCTGACAGTTTCCTAATTTTATTCAGATAAAAATTTATTAATTAATTTGAGCTTGAGTTCAACACAGATCCTTTTTGATTTGCTCAGAATGTTTGATTACAAAACCTATGAAGTGGGGATTGAAATGAATAACTGCGATAGTTATAATGATCCAAATTAATGAGAAAGCACCTTTCATAAAAAACTGTCTATGTGGACAAATTACTTTTTTAATTTCAATTACTCTAAGAGCTATATTTTAATTTTTTGCAATATTTAATACATTTACAGTACGAGAATATTCATTAGCATATAATTTTTGTCTGTATAAAGTTTGAATAGTAAATATTTAAAATTACGTAACTATGAACATAATTCATAAAAATATGTTTTATAATTTTTAACTCATTTACGACTTTATAAAGTTTAAGACTGCTGTATACTAACCTTACTGGATTCGCTCTCCTCAGTTCTAACCCATGGAAAAAATTTATCTACTTTTCACAGCTACATAAAGGCTAATCTATATATATAAAACAGTTCCGTAACTGACTGACTCACTGACTGACATACAACGCACAGACCAAACCGCTGGACCTAAAAGGCTGAAATTTTGCATGGCGATTCTTCTTATAGTGTAGGGGTGTGCACTAAGAAAGATTTTTGAAAAATTCTTCTTAAATTTTTAAAATTAAATTTTTAAGCTGTTTTTGTAACTTTTTTTTAAGTTTGCATTTAAAATATTAATCTGAGGGTTATAAAATTTATATCACAAGAAAAACCAAAAAAATTCCTTTAGAATGATATCTTTTTCGAATCTTTACCTCCATTTTCTGATTTTTGGGGAATTTTTCAAGATTCATTTTTAGAATTTAATTTATTAAATGCTGATCACATGATTTCTTTTTCTGGTACTTCAAATAAATTTATCGTCACGTCCTAAAAACTAAATAGACAAAAAAATGTTTTTTTTCTTGCTAATGTGGCAGACTATTGGACATTATCCAAAAAAATATTAAAGTACAGTAAAAGAAATGTTCCTCAAACTGTACTAATTCATTTATGTCCTATTAGATTTAATTTGAATATTTTCTTCTACATTATTTTGTCGATAAAAATATCCCTTACGATTTTTTTATAAATATATATATTTTTTTACATCAATTGTATACATTGATCGTCGAATTTATTATAATATATATATATATATATATTGGCATTAATATTGCATACATTGACCGTTGTATTTAATTTGAATGTACTCCGTAGTGTTCTCAGCTAGTAATCCAATAAAAATGGTATTTTTAGATAGACTGAACTTATCTGCACCTTGCAGCAGGATTCACTTTACATATTACGCCCACCAAAGCAATTGATGTGAGCTTAAAACACACTATACCAAATTTTCCCCACGAATAGTTTAAATTTTAAAATATCATTTGCATTTTCCTAAACGAAAAATGCCCTAAGTTGAAAAATTTCTTCCTTATTACGGAATACAATTTTTTTTTAAATCTTTCAATCCAAGTTGCAATCCTTGTAACAATTTTCAACATTAGTTAACGTTGGGATGAGCGAATCCAATAGGGCAAGTACACTGCAGCCATAAAGTACCAGCCTGTTATAAATTCTTTACATTTATTATCTTTACAAATGTATTACGGTCATATGTTGTATGCTTTGTATCGCCATGCATATAGAAAATAGAACAAAAAATGATTTATTGTTCATTCATAAAATGATATATTGTTCTGAAACTTTTTATTTGAAAGTTGTATAGAAATTGTACTTCTGTTCTTTAAAAAATGTTCTCATAAACGTTTCATTATTCATGAAATATTAATTATCTAAACATCATTGAAAGCTCATTTTTATAATATAGGAATTTAATAAAATGTATATTTAATGTTTCGGCAAACCAAGAGAATACCATTTAATTAATGTCTACGTTTTAAAAAATTGCATTTGAGGGAAATAAATACTTTCATTTTAACCATTATTAGTTTAAAACGATCGTTACATTTTAGTAATTAACTATCGCTTTAAAAATAAAATTTTAACTTTATATAATGCCTTATACGTAGTATGCAGATATTTTTAATTTCTGAGATATCAAAATAGCACTATAAGCTTATTTGAAAAATATATATGTTTAATAATAATTTTTTTAATAAGTTTAATGTATTAAGGCAATGATAATACTTAGAACAAATATCATAAATACCCGAAGAAATTGTTATTTGAAATCCGGATGGGTATAACGGAAACTGATATGATACGTTTTTGACGTCTGGAAAGGTAGAAAATTAAATTACTTTTTAAATACCTATATCATCGGGACGAAATAACTTCTTAATAATCGCAATCTAATTTAAAGGACGTCTACATTTTACGAACGCATTAATAGCTCATCGATGAACTTTTAATTAGTTCGAAACATGTATCCGTCCTTTAAATTAGATTTGTGGTTAATAAGGAATCATTTCTTACCGTTTATGTGTCCACAATTTTCCTGCAATTCCGCCGTATCGTCTTTATATGCAAGCCTGGAAGTAGGAATATTTACTGCAGTTTGAGACGACCTTCACAAAAATTTTAAAATAAAGAATGTAGGCATCTTTGGTTCATAAATAATTTCATGATCATTACTACAAGTTTTCTCGTCAGGCATTTAAATACAATCTTTGGTAAAATTAAAAGATGTTTTTGTCATTTATGAAAACTTACTGGTTATATAATATTAATATTAGACTTTTATTTAAAAGATATATTTATGAGGTATATGGTAATTAAATTTTATTGTAAACCAGATTCAATAAAATATCTATTTAGTGGGTAAAAATATGCACATTGAACACCATTTAATGCATATTCTCCTCACCGTCATTAAAGGTAGAGAATGTTGACAAATAATTTCCTTGTATCGTCTTTAAATGTAAGCTTATAAGTGGGAATTTTACTGGAGTGAAATGTCATTGGGGAATATTTTAAAATAATGAAAAGGTCTGTCTGGTTCTTACGTAACTTCTCAATGTCAGTATAAAACTATAGCTTTTACTCTTCAGACTTTTTACGTACAATCTTTGGTGAAATTAAATGATGTTTTTGTCCTTTATGAAAACCTGCTTGTTATATTATATTGTACAAGCTGAAAACCCGTACTTCGCTACGGAGTACATTCAAATTAAATACAACGGTCAATGTATACAATTGATGTAAAAAAATATCCATATATATATATATTTATAAAAAATCGTAACGGATATTTTTATAGACAAAAGAATGTAGAAGAAAATATTCAAATTAAATCTAATAGAACATACTTAAAAATATAGTACATTTTAAGGAAGATTTCTTTTATTGCAATTTAATATTTTTTTGGATAATGTCCATTTGGATAATGGTCTGCGGCATTAGCAAGAAATTTTTTTTTTCTATTTCGTTGTTATTCACGTGATGCAAAATTAGTTTAAAGTATCACAAAAAGAAAAGAAACCACGTGATGAGCATTTTATAAATTAATTTCTAAAAAATAATCTTTAAAAATTTACTAAAAATCAGAAAATGGAGGTAAAGATTCGAAATTTTTACCTCCATTTTCTTTCATTTTAAAGGAATTTTATGATCTTTTTCGTGATATAAATTTTATAACCCTCAGATAATTATTTTAAATGCAAACGAAAAAAAAGTTTCAAAAACAGTTTAAAAATTTAATTTTAAAAAATCAAGGAAGAATTTTTCAAAAATCTTCCTTAGTGCACCCTTACACTATAAGAAGAATCGCCATGCAAAATTTCAGCCCTTCAGGTCCAGCGGTTTGGTCGCTGCTTTATCTGCCAGTCTGTCAGTCAGTCAGTTACGGAACTGCTTTATATATATAGATAAGACGTTACAAAAAATAATGGCTTCTATAATCTATACGGTAATTAATCTGTATTGTAAACTAGCTTCAATATGATGCTTATTTAATTGGTAAAATAATACACATTGAACACCATTTAATGCATATTCTCTTCACTGTCATTTAAGATAAGGGAGGTTGGCAACTAAATGGTTAACAATGCCGAACACATTTTTATTCTCGAAAACAGAATTTAATCTTCTCAGTTTAAGAGCTCTAGAGAGCAGAATTTTCTCTTTCTTGAACTTCATTTAGTTAAACATGCTTGAACAAATGCGGTGCTAAAAATAATAGCTCGAAAAATAAGAGCCTTAATCTCATTTTGAATTTGTTCCTTTGAAACAGTAGAAACCATTTCGTTAATGACAGTAATTGCAGCTAGTTGATATCTGCATCGATAAAATAGCGCAAATTGTTTGATTTGAAACAAGAAATACGAATAAATGTTTCTTTAAATTTTCTATGTTCTCGTCTTAAACCTCTACGCTGTTTTGTGATGGTAATAATTGGCTCAACGATATTACTGCTTTGAAGGAATAATCAACCCATAATAGAAATTAGCTGCATTTATTAGTTTCAAGCAAATAAGATTATAGGGATATCAGAAAAATAAAACTAATTACAAAAATTTTTTTTTTTTTCTTTTCTAGCACGCTTGTTTCATGAAAGCAAGTAATATTTCCAGGGGAAAAATTGTAACTTTTCTCCCGAATCAAAAGAGAAAGTCTCCAACTTTCTTGTTTCTGAAAGAAAAGCAATGAACCAATAGATTTTTCTCTCTATAAACTTCAATGAGATAAGTAAGAAAGAATAAACCTGTTTTACGGCAGTAATGAAAGTTTGAAATTTGATTGGATGTAAACCTATTCAGTTACATACATTATTCAATAGTACTAATAATATATTTTCTTAACTTAATATGTGTTTCAACTGCTTATAGAAGAAGATTAAGAAACTCATTAAATGAGGGGAATGATATATAATGTACATGATCTCTAGAAGAACAGAAACGCAATTTTATTTTTCTAAAAATCGACAGTTTTCATCGGAGTTTCCATTGTGCAGATTTTTTTCCTTCTGACGATGATGTAAAACTTAAAGTAATCATTGTAATATCACAAGGTTATATTTCTCTGCTACCGAGAAAAAATTTTTAAAAGCAATAATTACATTTTTTCCTTTATTTTAAAATTACTTGCTTTCAAATTACTTTATCGAATAATAATTTAAATTTGAAATAGTACTGTAGAATAGCCAGATCGCTAGAAATTGAAATAATTGCAGAATACTTCTCATATAATCGATTCGTTACTCACTATTTCCTATTTATACTTCTCTGCATTTATAGCCAAAATATTGCAAAATTGTTATTAAAACCAATAGTTTTGGAGAAATACTGTCACTAGTTCAAGACAATTTGCGCTATTTTAAAGATTCTATCAACAATGTTCTATATTAATTCCCATAAGTTTTTCACATTCCATGAGAAAATTGTGAAACTCCTTTCCCTAAAACCATTTAGTCGCTATAACTATGAAGGAAGGGTTCTGTGTCACATAAAATCTCCACCATTTGCTGAATTCATTAAACTTATAAAATATTTATTTTACCCTACTCTGAGATATGCATTTAAATCCATCAAGTTAACACCAAAACAGTTTCGTTAGTACTAAGTAAAAGATCAAAGGCGCAATGGAATTAACAAATGCAAGTTGAATTAGGGGTATTTGTCTTAAATTCACTTCTAAATACCCACTCAGTTAAAAAGCAAGTCTGATTATGTGTTAAACTAAATTTTCCAAAACAGTGAATTTTTTGTAAAATAATTCTTAAACAATTTTAAAATCCTTAAAATTTACCGACATAGAAAGGATTTGGTGATTTTTAAGGATGACAAATTATCATTCAATGACTTTTGCAAAAACATTTTTTCAAAAACTTTTAAGCTATAGGGTCTATCGATTAATACCGATTTCCAGATTAATATGCTAGGTAGGTCATTTAGAACATAAATGAGAAAAGTAAAAATGTATATAACACTAATTGACCCCGATATAAATTCTATGGAGCATTCCTACTAAAAGTAATCAGTCCGTCAAAATAAATAAAATTATAAATCATTAGTGTCTGAAAAACCAGTTTTAAAAATAGTATGAATAATTAACAGTTGCAAAACCCTCCATGTGTACCCCATGTGTATTCATGTTCACATTTGAATTGCAATCTGTGATGTTTTTATATTGCTGTTACATGATTTACAAACAAATATATCTGTTGTATTTTCTCTGTATTCTCTCTCTTTCTCTCCCTGCATATATATATATATATATATATGTATGTATTGAATCTTTAGAATATTTAAATTTGTTTAAGAGTGTCAATGTTAAACTTGCAACTAAAGATTAATACGAAGAGGAACCAAACATTTTTTCCTAACATTCTCATCAGTCTATCTCAATACTAACTAAATTTCTGCTTGATTACAAATTTAATTTTACATGTTGGCAACCCTCAAATTCTTATTTTTTTTATCTCACGAAAGCCTTCCTTCTATAGATACTCTGCAGATATATAATTTGTTGCCGTTTATGCTTATGAAAAGTAACCTATAAAATATTCATAAATAAACGTTATCATCACTAGTATTGCGAGCAACTTCATCGTCAGATGATTTCAAAATATGACGAATACATACCTAAAATTTGTCAACATTTTTCATTTCTTGAAGATGAACATTTTAAGAGAACCACTTCTGGCAAACCTGCTAGCAAAGTTCAGCAGGGAAAATCAATTTCTGTCAAAGTTTTCTCCATAGGTTTTGATTTCTCACATATTTTACAGCCTCTAAATCTTAACTTTAAGAATATTTTAAAAGGTTTTCTGCTTTTATTTGAGTTTTAATGCCATAGTGTAAACCTCATCATGGAAAATGGTAAATGTATATTTTTCTTGTGATTGTAACTTTTATATATATTTATTCTTACCAGATAATATGTAGTTAGCAAAATATTTTAGTTAACTATTATATTTAAAAGCTTCGTGAAAAGATACAAACTACGAATTCTCTCGACATCATTAATCAAGTGTATCAGTTTACACAATCTAAATATTTTGTTTGGATACAGTTGTCATAGATGTCACACGAAGGTGAAATTACTGCAACATTGACAAAAGTTTGTTTCAAAGAGTTTCTTGATTTAATACCAGTGTTCATGCGAAGCCCTTTAACACACGCTTTTCTTTTCGTTTGCTGTAATCTTAAAGCTTTAACATGTTAAGCGTGTTAGCTGTGCGTCAATGATTTGTTTTTTTCTTAACATTTAACGGTACAAGAGACATTCATCCTCACTTTTTTAAAATTTCAATATTTTACTCTACTACAAATTGAGAGAAATTAACATTATTCTCTAGTATTTTGAGAACCTTCAAAATTCACAAATGAATATTTTGTCAGAACAATAGCTGTATTTCAAAAACTTCTTCAAAAATGCTAGAATTTGTTCAAAATGCTCCATGCGCATTTATTTTCTCCTGATTTTTTCGAAATTACTCAAGGTTGTTTATTGAAATGTTTGCCTTAAAACTGAACATAATTCTCTAAAACCAAAAATATTTTTCGAATTTAAAGACCATGAAATAAAACAAAAACCTAAAAAATAACAGGCAAATAAAAAAAAATTATTTATGGCTTTAGATTAACACAAAAATGTAAATGAATGCACAATTATGTTAATACATATACAGTAAACTTATATTAAAAAACTTAAGGTTTTTATATGATTTGGAATTTAGTTGGAGTATTTTTAAAAAGGCTAGTATTTTTGAATTTTTTTTATTAAACAGGCATTAGTCTTCCATAAAATTCTTATTTTGAATTCTAAGTGTCTTCAATTGTACTTAAAAAGAACACAAATTATTCTCATTTTGTATATAGAGTTAAAAATTGAAAATTAAAATAAATTCGTTGTTCCAGGTCCCTTGTCCCCTTCATGGGACAAATCGCTTGAACAGTCAAACAAAATTACTCTTTGAAATTGAATGTTATTTACAATTTTTAGTACATATTTATTAAAAATTATTTCAATTTCGAAATGACTCTAAATGACTTGTAAATGACATATCTTTCACCTGTAAAAGATCAAACTGCAATAAAAGAGAACGGATTGTTTTATTAACGGATTATATTATTAACGGATTGTTTTTTTAACGGATTGTTTTTATCAAAGAATTAGAAACTTTTACAATGATTTGAAAATAAAAAGTTAAAAATATGACTTTTTGGAAGTTGTCGAAGCAAATATTTTGATTCCTTTTGAATCTAGATGTAGGTGTGGTGAGTTTCCGATGTATTAAGTAGCTGAAGAATGCCATGCTATCCTATAGTGCTATTTCATTGAGAAATTCTAGAAAATTAAATTAATAGTAGCCTAATCTTTGATTAAAATTTAAACACAATTTAAAATATAGTACTTTTCTCGTATCTAATATGAAATTACTTGAAGAGACAAAATTTTTAAACGTTTATACGAAAATAACATGTTCCCTATGTTCAAGATTTATATTTAACTGATATTAACAGTAAGTATTTGTATTTAGCCTTCATAAAATAAAAAAAAATAAACATTATCATTATTTCAGTGATTATAAATGCTTAATATCTAGGTGAGGGAAAAGTAGAGGATATTTTAAGTGGCACATTAAACCCACTAGGAATACTTATTAAATTGGCAACTTATAATTGTTTATTAGTTTTAGTTTTTTATGGCTTTGCCAATATTTTCAAAATGAATTGGCAATATTTTCAAATGAATTTTTTTGGTGTGACTGAAATTACCTATGTTCCTCAAATCTCAAGCGACTTGACCGGAAACTGTCCAAAGGATATCAGGCATAACCAATATATCTCTATATTATGGCAAATAACTCATATTTTTATATTTTATATTACAAATATAAGAATACTATTAATTTGGAAACTAAATAACTAAGAATTCAAGTTTTTGCTATGTATTTAAGATGTTATAACATTTTTTTTTAATTTTTAAACGCTCTAGATTTTGGGAGAAGTCAAGGTTAGATGCTAAGTTTCCATAACAGTTATGGTGATGCTCAACCAAGGTCAGTTAGGAAATTTAAAATGTGATTCGGAAAACAAAGTATCCACAATAATTTCGGCCAAATATAAATATATCGAAAAGTATGCGAGTAGAAACGTTATTTCTTTTAGTTAAAACACTATAGACCAGAGGTGGGGAACGCGCGGCCTTAAGGCCGCATGCGGCCTTCACAAGAGCTAGCATTTGTATTAATGATTATTTAATTTTACAGATTACAACAATCTGCAAATCAATGGAATTAAATAAAGAACGGCATGAATGTATGTACGCAGGCTTCACGTTACGAAGCTTGATCCAAATGTTCAATTACTTTCAAGCAAGAAACAACTGCAAATATCCCACTATCTTAAATTTTCCATCGGATTTTAAAATTATTTTAGGAATTGTTGCTATGTCAGTTATTTATAATTTAATACTATTATTTTTCTATTGTATTTCTTTATAATGTTAAAATTATTTAAAAATACTCCTACTTTATTATTTATATTTGAAGTGGTATTTAAATATGTAGTTTTTTTTTAAGATTTAAATATATATATGTGTGTGTGTGCTTACATAATAAAAATACTAACAGTGAAATATAAAAAATTACAGTGGTATCTATGAATCTAATAATTTTATAAAAAAAATAATAATTAATGATTAATGTCATAACAAGTTTTTACCTTATGTGAATACAAAAATATTTTATATTGTAACTTTTTAAGTCAAATTATAAATAAATAAGGACTTAATTTTTTTCTGTTATTTTTCTATATAATGTACCAAATTGTTAAAACTATACCTAACTACAATAATTTCACAAAAGTCGCATTTATAGGTACATCAACTTATGCGGCCTCCTTTATTACTACCTAATTTACATGTGGCCTCTAATGGTAAAACAGGTTCCCCACCTCTGCTATTGACATAGAACGTATGATACCATCAACCTTATTAATTTTCTCACTTTCTTAATTAGATGTGCAAAATAATATGTATCGACATAAACGAATATTTGTCAGTTTTATAACTTCAAATTTCCAGAAGTGAAAAATAATTGTAACAAGCCAAGTTGTTGAATATACGACACTTACATACGCGATGATGACATTTAAATCAGCCATTCGGGTACAACAAATTTGTTTCTATTTGTATTATGACGTCACTACAGCATTACATCAAAGAACTAAGATCTCAAGTCTGTTTATGTATATGCAAAAAAAAAAATAAAAATATTTTATGGAACCAATAATAAATGTTACACAAGTTTTGCGATTTTCCCTGAGGGTAAAAAAGACATGTATGTATTTCAATAAACATTTTCTTTTAATTAATTATTGATAGGATTTTAGTATAAAATCACATATCTAGAAATATTAATTAATTCCCGCATTTATATGTCATAAATTTCAATAATAAGTTGCGTATGCTATTTTAATAAGTCTCATTAATAATCATATTTTATCTTCCTCAAATGAAATTTATACAAGCTTTTCTTCTGACGGAGACTAAATTATTTTAGTTCATGTTTCTTTTAAGAGCTTTCTATCAGGCCATGAAAAGTTTTTGAACGTATAAAGAACTCACAAGATATTTAAATATTCTAGTTCATATAAAATTTGTTTAGCCGTTGTGTAGCAAACACATAACTGAAGGTCATAACAATTTCAACGCTTTAACTAATTTCCGAACTGCCTAAATCAGGCTGGAATTCAACATTCTTTCTTGTGAAATATTTCTGTAGCATTTCTATAACTTAATTTTCATTCACGTTGTAGTTAAAGAACTCTTTCCTCTAAACAATTGTAATAATAATTCCGGAAATATAAATTTACAGTTTTTTTTAACCTTAAGCATACGGAGCCCATTTTTCCGATTCCCTCATTAGAATGGAATATTTCATACCCCCTTTGTAAGAACGGCCATTAAGGGAGTTATATATATATATATATATATATATATATATATATATATATATATATATATATATATATATATATATATATATATATATATATATATATATATATATATATATATATATATATACATTTATTTATTTATTTATTTATTTATAACTTGGAATAACCCCACACCCCGGAAGGTTACAGTTCCGGCACTTCTATTTCTAGAAATCTAGCACTGTATATATATATATATATATATATATATATATATATAAATAAGTTATATATATATATATATATATATATATCCATTCTTTGGCCCGTATTCTTGAGATACATGCTATCCCACCCCGTAAGAAAAAGGTTAACGTACATGAAAGGAAAATATAAATCACTTGACAAAAATGCCTAAAACGTACCTTATTGTTACAGTCACATATGTAAAATAGGCAATTTGAGAGTATTTACCAGCCATGAAACTAGGCTTTGTCCTAGTTATGGGCTGCTCAGCAAGCCAAATGAGTAGTACCTTGATGGAAAAAGAACTCTGACCACAGATTTACTCTAAATATTTTCTGGCAATTCAACCCAGTCAATAACTGACGTCTGTGTGGGAATGTGATGCAAAATTTAGATATATTTTATAAATTCTCAAGCAATCTTAATGTAACTGAATGCCGAGTTTGTAATTTTTCGACTTATTATTTTACTCACTAATAATTCCAGCAGGTTCGTGAAATTTATTTCTAAGTAATGAGCAACTGATGAGGATTCTTCCGCCACCAATTTTGAATTCTTCAGAACTGTCTTTCCATTTTTTAAGCACTTTTTCCCCCATGAGATTTAATATTTACATTCGGCCATGTTGCCAAAAGGAAAAATTATTAGTTGAGAACGATTCTGAGAACAAGTCATTTAATCATTGAAATCCAGAAATTAATTTTAAAGTGCCAGAAATAATCTTAGTTTTAGGAAATGAGAAGTTAAAACTTTTAAAATTTTTTCTAATTGAATGAACTTTTTTGTTTAAAAAGCAAAATTTTAAAACGGAAATTTTAAAGAATTATTTCAAAAGCAAAAAAAAAACAAAATTTGAAAAACAGAATTTTAAATAATTATTTTGTTTTTTAAAAATTCTTATATATTTTTTAATTGATTAAAAAGTTTTTAATCTTTAAGAAATAAAACCATTTCATTTTAAATAGAAAAAGCAACACATCGGGTTGCCACTCAGCTAGTTTATATTAATGATCTAAATGTCGACTGCTGAGTGGGCGCGATATGCATATCGTAGCGTGACTGACCTTTTTTTCCTTAGGGTGAGTTCCCTCTAATTTTCCTACCCTAAAATAATCTAAATTATGCTCTAATTTTGTTCCTCACATTAATATCTGAGACCTTTTCTTTGTGGTTTGCATTTCTCCTGACCAGTTAGAAATAAAACGTTTATTCTTCTTTTAGAATTATCTTCTCTGTAGCAACCTTGTCTGCCATGCCGTGATGAAACCGATAAGAAAGAGGAAAAGGCTGGTCAAAATAACTCGCTACGTTACTGTGTTCCATGCAATTTTAGCATCTCAAAGCAATCTAGATATCGTATTTTTTTCCCAATGCGGAGGCACTTGTCGTCAAGCATTCGCCTATACTACGCCGCAATTTTTACTGTCCATTTTATTATGGGGGTACCATATAGGCAGACAGCGTTACCCCCTTTGAAGGGACGACACAAAAGGAGGCATTTTTCATGGCGCAACGCCGGGATTCGATCCAAGCACCATCAGCACCGAAAACCAGCGCGCTGTACCACAGGCCGCCACAAGTGGAGATATCGTATCTAAAATCAAGGAATGTGTTAGCTCTTTCCTTTACAGTTTGCCTTCCATATGATAAGTTTCCAGTAAAACTCGAGATAGATTTTCTCTCGGGTTCTTTCACTTACAGCATGCTTTTCTCCAATTCCATGCTAAGAAGCCCATATTAAGTATGAAACCTTAGTGATTGTCGACGCTACGCCATAAATGCCTATTTTTACATAATACACCATGTGTAGGGTAAATATCGTAACCTTAACTGATTTTCATTAAATAATAGACGCACATAGATATTTTTGCACAATATTGATATTTTCCATACATTATAAATCCATTTAAATCGAATTGAATATTAATATTGAATACATTTAATACCATAGAGCATAACTGTAGGTAGACATAGATAATTGCATTCATAGGTATTATAAACAGAGCAGTTTTAATCATTTCTAGCAATTATAAATGGTAATCCCGAATTTTATATTTGACTTTTAAAACATTTTTCTCAAATAAGACCGTCTTACTGACAACGACGGCTCTTACGGGGAATCAATAGGGGCAACTGCTCCCCCTACAAAAAGCCCGGCGTATTTTTTTTTTCATAGCTTAAAATTATATAATCGTAGACCAAATGCTAAATGTATTTAAATTTAAAATGAGACGATGTTTATTTCTTATATATATATATATAAACAACACACACACACACACACACACACACACACATATATATATATATATATATATATATATATATAAATATATATATATATATATATATATATATATATATATATATATATATATATATAACCCTAAGAGTCGACGTTGCCCCCCCCCCCTCCAAATCTCTGGACTGGAGCCGCCCCTGCTTACTGAGAACGCCACATACTGACTTCTCTACACACAATCATTTTTTTGTGTTAAATAAATATCGATAAAACTTTACATGAAATAATTAAGGGTAAAAAAATAACCACCTTATTGACATTAATTAAAGCTTATGGTTTTCTTGACCGTTAAGAGACTGCAGCTCATTTTACTTCATTAGAAGCTAAAGCCTTCATTATTTTGTTACCGGGCCGAAAAACAGATATTGCGCAGTTTCGATATCGAACGCCAAATGAATAATCAATTCAATTCGTTAAAAATGAATCAAGATTGCAAACATTCAACCATTCTTGAATGTATACATGAGCTGAAATTCTAGAGGTCGATAAGTATTTCTCGGTTAAAAGATTTTCTAAAATAAATAATTCGCAAATTGCTGTGTCGGTTGAGGTTATCGAATCAGAAATTTTCAGACTTTGTGATTCAAATGATGTGATACAATCGATTGAGCTTTTCCTTTAAAACAGGGCATGAAGAAATTTTAGTTAAACATACTTGCTGATTGTGGATACATGATTAATGAATATTTAATCATATGTCCTCAATTAGCAAGTATGTTTACTACTAATATATAAAATTTCCGTCCAAAATAATTTTGCTATTGCCTCATGTCGGTAATGAATGTAGTCGTTAGGTTGATTTGTAAATGAATTGTGATTTAAAAGTCGTGGAAAGGGTACCTTATAAAAATTCTATTCAAAATACGTTATTTTAACATATAAACAAATTCTGTTGTCTTTGGAATACGTGGACTCAGAATTGCTGGTTTGAATTTTCCTTACATTTTCCTTAACTTTTCCCTGATACATGAAGTGCGCATTACAGATTTTATGTAGGGATTTCCATTAAGGGGTCATACGACTGTTAAAAGTCGAAAAATTATAAAAATTGTATCTATTTCAACATTTTATATTTTGAAAAGTTTAAGCTTTAAAATGATCATATTTTTGTGTTAATAGAACTGTTTGATTTATATATATACTTTTTCTTGTTTGAAAGTTAAAAATAACTTGTGTTAGAGTGTCATAAATAATAAGCAGTTTGCTGTCGGCAAAAGAGATATCAAAGCTAATGCACATGACTACTCCGAATATATTGAGTTTAAAACAATATTTTTGTTTTTAACACGTACTACATTAACTAAAGTTTAATGTGAACCTACATCTGTAGATATTTAAGATATATTTATATTTTTAAAATGAAACTGAAAATAGCCTATTTATTCCAAGAAAATACGCAGTGATTGAAACAAAAGACAGATTTTTTTTTAATGCGCAAGAAGCGAAATATTCGACGTCTTGACCATTCCACTTGTAGTAACATAATGCCATGTTTTCAACATTTAGAGTTTACCATTTAATTTTCCACTGTACCTTTACTTTTATTTATATCAGACATCTGTTGCCAAGCACACGCTTAATCAATATCAATTCATTCATTTTTACGTCCTTCCTTAATATCCTTTAAAGCAATTTCTAGGTTTTCCTCTTTGACATTAATAAAGACTGCTTTGGCTAATCCTTGTATAAAAACTTCAACATTTAATCTATTTTGAGCCCTTTCTACCAGTTGTACTGTGGTTTTTTCTATAATAGAGGTAATTTTTCATACGTGAATAGGAGACATTAAGTTACACGGGTGTATATGAATTTAGGGTGTCGTGACCAGCATAATTCATGTGTGACCTATCACTTCTGTTTTTAGTAACGTGTAAAGAAAAAGTTTAATTTACCGTGATTCGAATACAAGACCACAGGAATTATCCGTAACTAATTGATTCTTACTTTCTACTCTTACTTTGTCTTCAAAATGGTTACATTAAAGAGATGTTGGACAATTTTCTTCTTGTTTGCGTTACACTTCTTGCTCATAATTACTAACCACGATTACTAATCATTCATGGAAATAAAGTCATTAACATTCCAGATTCGTCATTTCGTTCTTGGTTACTAAAAATCTTAATTTACCTCAATTATCACTCGACCTTTTGCATTAGAATTATTTCTAAAAAATAAAAGTGATTAAAGAAAGCCGTTATGCTTTTATCTGAGAATCATCACAAAAACTACTTTCAAGTACTTCCAAATTAGCTCATCGGTGCAATCCGGTATGAAATAATATTTAAATTTAATTTACTCATTTATATATATATATATATATATATATATATATATATATATATAAACAAACACACGCACACACACACAGAGAGAGAGAGAGAGAGCTATGATAAGCCTACAGAAATGTTGTAAATACAGAAAGAAAATATACCTTTTTCTATATTTACATCTGTCTCGAGTCTGGAATAAAAGAATACATTTAAATTAATTTTATGTTCAAATTATCACAGTTAACTACTTGAGTTATCAATAAAAACTGGCGAAAATAAACCTATATTCTCCCTGCATAAAAAATAGTGCTACTATATATATATATATGTATGTATCTATATCTATCTATCTATATATATATATACCGAAGTCCAATTGTGCATTTGCTTTGTGCATGTTTTCCAATACTCAGTTCCATTCATATTTATGTAAATTATAAATATATACGTAGCTGAAATACGTGAGTGCAAACTCATTCAAGCGTTGTTTTCCAGCATTACAAAGTAGTGTAACAGAATTTGGAGCATTCTGTATCAAACACCCCGAATGCAAGCGGTTCAGCTAAATTAATGATTGTTAGGACGCATGTTCAGCATCCAGACCAAAGCTAGATAGATCTGTGGTCGAGATTTGCATATAGCTTCCTAGAGTGTCCCCCATCAACGGTTAGGATATGATTAACGGGAACCAGGTTCCATTGTTCGACAAGGCGTGATTGTGGATTGAGGGGTTGTGTGCACATTGCGGGGTTTTTCCTTTTCGCTAATTGTGCCACAAGAGTGTAACCAACAACGCAGAGACGAGGTCGTTTATGTGTGATGAAGTAGCGGATGCACGCTAACAATGCAAAGGGGAAGGGAAATGGATGATATCAGAAAAAATATTTTGAGTGCTAGCCGAGTCATTATCAGTACAGATAAAATATGGGTTCTCCCTGTGTAACTTATTTATTAAATTTAAATAAGGCGCCCTCAAAAATCTAAATCTAAATTAAGTAAACTAACATGTCTGACTTGCTAAAAAATAAGGATAGCGAATAAACTATATATCATATTCATGATACTATATGTGTTTAAGCCGTTAAAAGTATTTACAAATACACTATACTATATATATATATACAGTGGTTATTAAAATAATGGAAAGACTAAGAAACATCATTAAAACCTTTATTATTACGGGGCAGGATCACCTTTGTGTATGTAATACCACCTGATTCACCTTGGAATTCGATTACACAAATCATGAATAGTGGTTAAGAATATATTATATCATTTTTCAGGGACAAATCATGAAAGTTCCTGTACAGATGCAATGGTGGATTTTGATATCTTTATCTATCCGCTTAGACAGATCACAGTGGTTGGAAGATTTATAGTCGGGGGGATTGTACAGGGCAAGATAAGATATTTGACTTCTTTTTCATGCACTTCAAACCAATACTTGATAGATTTAGCTGTATGTATAGTTGGATTATCATAACGGAGAACACCATCTCCTGCAAGACACAATGTTTGCCCCATAGAATGGACTAGTGAGCTAAAACTAAGACATAGTCCTTCTCATTCAATCTCCATTTTAGGGTTACAATAGGACCTGAAGAAAACCATGAGATGTCATCCCAATCCATGATAGATCTACCTTCATGATTGACAGTTGAGATGAGACAGCCAGAATCTTACGCTTGTATAGGTGTACTCCAGACATACGCACGTCCTGCTGCGAGGAACACTGTGAACAATGATTCGTCGGACCAAATGCCGTTTTGCTACATATTACTCGACCAGGATTTGCTCTCGTGGCACCATTCTGGATGATATTTTGTATTGGAATCTATTACAAGTGGCTTGGGAATAACTACTCTTCCGTAAAAGCTTTGTTTGCGTAGTTCCAATTTACCTCTAATGGTTGATACCAGAACATGCAGATGCCGATTGAGCTCTTCGGTCATATTGGTTGCAGTTGTTTTTTTTCTTCATGTCACAATCCGCTTGAATACCTCGTCCGTCTCTTTCACACAGCTCTCCTTTTCGTCCATTAATCTCTTTGGCAGAGGATGTTTCGCCGTGCACTCTGTATGCTGTCATGACTTTCGATACCATAGCTCGAAAAACACCCGTTAGCCTTGGGGTTGCAGTAACAGATACTCCAATTTAAACGCGCTATAACAATTTGCCCTTTTCACAAGGTCTGCAAGGTTTGACATATTACGCTGTTCCCCCCAAAAGCACGATGCCCTTAGCTTCATTACTGCTACCTGACAGTAGAATAATACATACACTATATTGTATAAAAAAATACCGGTGGTCAGACTCGTTTTTTAAGGAATACGAAAAACATTCATAAACACCACTAATATTGATAGGTGCTTCCATTATTTTGATAACCACCTGTATATATATATATATATATATATATATATATATATATATATATATATATATATATGTGACATTATAAGTTGAATTTCGTCTATTTCTATAATTCGGGTCCCACATCTGTTAAGAGAGGACCCTTCCTCTAAGAAATAGCCCACCCAAAAGCAAGTGAACATCTGCAAATTCCAGTGGGGAAAATAACACAATAAATTCTTTTCAGTTGATAGGATTATTAGCCATGCCGCCCAGAAGGAGTAACCCAAACCCCGTCTCTAGTCATCTAAAATCCGCAGTTCACAATATCTCAGAGATAATGGCTGCAGGTGCCAGAGATAAAGGATCAAAAGTGTCAAACAATATCATAAAGATAAAGCGCACCCAATGTGCCTCTTATAGTAGTATACCACCCACGAAAAACATCTGTGTTCATGTAAACAGTCGCTGACTTTGGTACAGCCCCTGACTAAGAGAGCAGGCAGTCTGCGATTGTCTGTCTTTGTAAGCACTCGTAGGTTCAGCGTCATGCTAGAAGGGCGCTCTGATATCCGTTCCCAACTACTGTGAAATAAAGAACTGCAATTTTATAGAACTCTGCCTCGTCTTGCTTACTGTGTGTGTTATGGAATCAGGGGTGGAATGTCACAAGCCGACAGGATAGTTACTTTGCGAAGGAAACCTAATGGATTTTAATAAGAAGAAATCAAATTGATTAAATGAACTTATATGCATTTTAAGGCAATAGAAGACAAGAAGGACAAACATGGCGGACGAGCCTTGCTTCCCAATTCCCCACACCGAACCGAGGAGGGTGTCATATTGCACCCCCGTTACGAAGGAAGACAGTGCTGTAATAGCTCACTGGTGTTGCAGTGGAAAGCATCATTCGTATACAAGATGGAAGGAGTTCGGTGATAATCAGAGGTCATTGACACTAGCTTCGGACAAACTAAGTAAGGGGAGAAAGTGAACTTTCTCTGCAGCCTAAGACTAGAGGGGCTGACAAGAGATCGGGACTAAACCCATTTGAGAGTGGCAATGTTTCTCCGATATTCAGAAGAAAAGTATTCGTGTCAGAAAGCTGTACAGTGTTATGTGGTGAGTCCCCGAGATGCAGTTTACCTGGACAGAATGTGGCAGAACAAGAGAGTAATGAATGAGCACAGAAATTTATTACTGATTAGAGAGACCCTGCCGACTTCACAGATCCAATTAGGATGTGTTAAAATGAAATATAGATCAGTGTGATTATGTGTGCACGTCAAGTATTATTTATGACGGGCAGTGCAATTGTCAAAGGTTCTGATTAGCCTTTTGATGTGGCCCTAAGTGTCATCGAGCGACGAAGT
The DNA here is from genome assembly GCA_907164885.2 of Dolomedes plantarius. Taxonomy (NCBI): domain Eukaryota; kingdom Metazoa; phylum Arthropoda; class Arachnida; order Araneae; family Dolomedidae; genus Dolomedes; species Dolomedes plantarius. Next base: position 153,408,490 of record OU015498.1, on the reverse strand, counting down.
GTTATTTTTAGCGTTTTGTGTGTGTGTGTGTATTTGTGATCACGTTGAGTGATGGGCTCATCTCATAGATTCTTACTGCAAAACTTTAGTGAAGTGCATAGTAACCCACTATGGTGTTTAGAGGATCCGGAACACAGTGATTATAACGGACAATTCATAAAAACAGTGTTACCGCTAACAGTGCAACAAACGCAAGGTAAGATTGTTATGGATAAAATTATCAGTGTATAAGATACTATAGGTTTTCTAACTAGAACTATTAAGGTGTATGTTATACAGGAGATACCCAGTTGAAGAATATATTATTATCTTTACTACATATGAAGCTATTTAACCTGAACATTAAATTAAGTGATTGTAGTATCATCTTTACGTCTATTGGATTCCGTTAGCAGTATGTTTTATTATTATTATTAACTTAAATTTGTGAGTAAGTGTTGATTTACTATTTTTCATGCTTATGGGTAGTATATGTTTAGTGTGTTTATATATAATTGTTTAAGTGACATTGTATTAATTTCAAATTGTGAGTAGAGGTTAATTCAATAATTTTCATATGTGTAATTAGTAATTGCGTAGTGTATTGGTATATAATTGTTTAATTGGTATTTTATTAATTTGAATTAGGAGTAACGTGTATTAATATGTAGGTCGAGTAAAATGATAAATGAATATTCTGATGATAATAACTGTGCTAAATTATATTATGGTCGTATTGAAAATAATTGTGATGATATAATGCTAACGAATGGCAATGGAGAACATGAGCATCCAAAAACGTCTAAGCAAATCAGGAATACACTTGATTTGACTGAAGACTATAAGACTCAGAATGCCATTCAGGATAAATTACCTGAATTTGCTAACATGAGTCTATCGTCGGAGCTCATTCCTCTATTGTCATCGTTTATTGGTATATTTGCTAAAAGTAAATACGATATTGGGAGAGTAAATATGGAGCCTGCTATAATTATTACAACATAAGAATTACGTGTAGCATTGAGGCCTTATAGAGCGTGCGAGGAGTAACAGTATGAACCCTGACCCCAACAGAAGTAGGTCAAACGACGAGTAGTGTTTTAGAGGGGGAGGAAAGAGCGAGTCCCCGATTCCTTTGAGTGTGTAAAAAGAGACGAATAATAAGTTACCTTAATCAAACTAGCTGAAGTTGTCAGAATTATTTTATTATTTTTTTTTAATTATGAAGTTAAGGGAAAAAATGGAAGGAGGAAATTTGTACCTTTCAGTAGAATCTTAAATTCATTTAAATAGGACAGGCTTATTCAAAGACAAGCTATCATGAGAAATTAGTACTCTGATTAGCAGATGTCATCATAAGTCAGAACACTACAGTTAGGTTAGAAGGATAAGGTAATGCAGAAATTGAGCTTGAGAGAGATGAGTACTAGAAGGGTAAAAGGATTAATTTTCGCTCAATGTAGAGATCTAAAAGAGTATAGGAAAGAGATCTTGAGATTAAGAAAAATAGAAGTTATTCCCCTGTATTAAAGAATATAGTGAATAAAAAACATGAGAGAATTTAAGTGGAATGAAAGAGATGAATAATCTAATAATTGTAAAAAGCATTGTGTTCATATGATATATTTGTGTCTTAGTAAGGATTTTATTATATTATATCACCTGTTATTTCTTTTTCATTATTACGCACTATTATCATATTATCTATTTTATGATCATACTGGCATTATTGTGATTGTATAAATAGTAATTATTATCCGAGTAAACCAGTGCTCTAGAAGTGTAAATAGTATTGAGTTATATTTTTCTGAATTGAACTAATTTAGTGCGTGATTGTCAATATGTTTTCCTATTTAATTAATGTTGAGTTACGTTTACCTGAATTGAAGTATTTAATGTATCATTTCTGTGTATTGATTTAGCATTGATTTACAAGTATCAGAATTGAATTGTTTTTGTGTATGATTTCATGTAGATTACTATTGAATTAGAACTGATTTTCGGTATAATGTATCTGCATGGAGATTCAATTAAGCCATATCCATTACCATTTCTATGTTATTCTTTTCATGGCTATACCATTATATTATCTTATACCTTATTTTATTCATAATTATTACCAGACTATTGATGTATTTGCAGAGAGATTCAATTAGGCCATATCACTTGCCATTTCTATGTTATTATTTTCATGGCTATACTAGTATATTACCTTATTATTTTATTCTCCCACTAATATTGTTATAATTATGTACTTTTAATTACTATTAGACTATTGTTGTAATTGTGCACCTATTAATTTGAGGACAAGTAATTGTATTGTTATGGTATTGAACACGATGACTGGAGATGGAGGAATTTAGATAGGTGGAGAACTTCTCCAGAGATACGGAAAGATTTATAATTCCAGCTAACGTATGTCGATATAAAGAGCTTGATACTGCAGATCAAGAGTTTTATATCGATTATGACTTAACTTAAAAATTGAAGTAGTAAAACTTATAATGTTGATCTTGCAGAGTGAATTAGGTGAGGTCCCAACATACTCACACTCAGGTGTCTCTCACCCTATGCAGGCATAGGATGATAGCCTCTTGGGAGGGGGGATGTGACATTATAAGTTGAATTTCGTCTATTTCTATAATTCGGGTCCCACATCTGTTAAGAGAGGACCCTTCCTCTAAGAAATAGCCCACCCAAAAGCAAGTGAACATCTGCAAATTCCAGTGGGGAAAATAACACAATAAATTCTTTTCAGTTGATAGGATTATTAGCCATGCCGCCCAGAAGGAGTAACCCAAATCCCGTCTCTAGTCATCTAAAATCCGCAGTTCACAATATCTCAGAGATAATGGCTGCAGGTGCCAGAGATAAAGGATCAAAAGTGTCAAACAATATCATAAAGATAAAGCGCACCCAATGTGCCTCTTATAGTAGTATACCACCCACGAAAAACATCTGTGTTCATGTAAACAGTCGCTGACTTTGGTACAGCCCCTGACTAAGAGAGCAGGCAGTCTGCGATTGTCTGTCTTTGTAAGCACTCGTAGGTTCAGCGTCATGCTAGAAGGGCGCTCTGATATCCGTTCCCAACTACTGTGAAATAAAGAACTGCAATTTTATAGAACTCTGCCTCGTCTTGCTTACTGTGTGTGTTATGGAATCAAGGGTGGAATGTCACATATATATATATATATATATATATATATATATATATATATATATATATATATATATATATATATATACTTTAATCCCTTTGCTGCAAGGTTCTTAGAAGATCATGGCAACAAATGAAAATATATTTTACATGCTTTCAGCTTATTCAGTGTATTTCTTCCCACACCAACCCCTCTTATTTGAAAGGGAAAAAATTTATGCGTAATTCATATTGTACGGTATAATGGTGTTTTCGTACTCCCCTGAAAAACAAAAGGATATAAGGTTATGATAGCGAACACATTTGGGATTATAACTTCAACTTGTAAAAATGTATTTTTCTTTATCAGTAGAGTTTTTAACTGCAATTTCTGTTTCTACAACATAAAAAATTCTTTCATAGCTTTCAGATACTCTTTAAGAATATTTCTGATAAAATGTTACTCTGAACTAAATTTTGAAATAAAATAATTCTTCTGCGGGTGGTTCTAGCCAATATTTAAAGCTTTTTGTATTGCAGTTATCTGTTCACATTTGTATTATATTCTTCGATACAGTTCAGTCCTACCTATGGTTGTGAAGTATAATTTAAAAAAAATAATCATCAATACCTCCCCCCCCCCCCTGCCACTGAAACAAAACACGCAGTTTTATAGGTTTGCGTGGGACCAATCTTATCTTTTAGTGCTAAAAGTCAATGAAATGCCGAAAATTAAAGGTTTTTTAACTGTGGGGCTATTGCGAAATCTATATATACGGCGCCTTAAAAATCTAAATGCATGTCATCGTGTGAATTCAAGAAGAGTTTCTTGGAGAAGAAGGTATTTATTTCAAGTATCATGGAACACCCTTCGTTAGAATAATGCACAAGGTGAAGAGGTTAAACAGAATGCCCTCACGTTCACTAGACTTTAGAAAATTAAATTATTCTTAATTGAATGATACAAAACAATAAGCTTTAGGATCAAAATCTCCACAGATTTACGCAGTAAGTTAGTTATTCATAGCAAGTTCACTAAAATAAAAATTATAAATGTTATTCCTGTTCAATTTCATTTCCATTCGATTGCATTTCAGGAGTACCTGATCTCGACTGGTCTTGACTGGCAAAGCCTTAAATCCTGAACAAATAACTTAAAAAATAATTTTTTTGTTATCTAAATTAATATATTACAATTATAAACTAAAATTAACCTTAATAAATACTGCATTTAAAATCAATCATTTTGAAAAATTATTTTAGGAATTAATATTGAATTTTTTACACTGGAAATTATGAAATTTCCAGTGTAAAAATTTCCTTTATTTCTGAATTAAATAAAGGAAATCCTTGATTTCTGAAATCTATGAAAATATATATTATTTAAAGAGTAACAAATTCTCCAGATATTTTTAGCATATTACTTTTCATTTGTAAAAATCTTTACTTTTAGCCAATAATATGAAAAAAAAATTATTTCACTTGACTCGGTAAATCCAGTTCATGAAAAAAGGGATAACTGTACAATCATTAAACTGTGTTTTCGAGACTTACATCATCTCTAAATTTTGTATACGTGCATAATTTTGCTGCCTTAAGTCGTACAAAATTAAGTTTCTGCTTCGAGATATGCTCAGGGAGCGAAACATCTGCAGGAAAACAATGTACATGTACAGCAGTAAATGATCGCACAGCTCTAAACAAATTATTGAAAGAATTCCTCCTATTTTAAGCTGCTCCTGAAAGATTTTAGTGATATCGATCTCCCAATTCAGTTAGCTATACGAGATATTCCCCATCTTCGTTATTCATTCAATAAAGCAGTTTAAATTAATAAATGCAATTTCGAAATATACGTTTCACTAACTTTTAGCTATAACTGCTGAATGAAATACGCTTTGCTTTATTCTATGCTTTAAAATATTTAACTACAATTTAGAGAGTGAATAAGATAATTTGCTCGCATCATTTGTTCATCATATACGCAGTTATTAATAATTGTTTGTTTACATGCAGATGTAGAAGGCTTCTGACAAATAAAAGAAATCTTTTTGAATCAAAACAATTTGAAAGAATTGAAATCAAAAATTTATTTGAGATCAAATAAAACTTCAACATTTTCAGTTGCTTTGTTTTATTTTAAATCAAAGCATTTTATAAGAAAAGCTAAAAAACTATTCATACAGCACGAGTAATGATATTTCGTATCCCTTTCAACAAAGTTCCTCTAATTAAGTTTCAACGGTTTTTTTTCCCTTTGTCTCTTGCTCTTTCACTAGATCCTCGAAATAAGGGAACTAGAAACTTATTAGGGCCTTTTGATGGACCAACATGGACACTGAAAAAAAATCTACGATTAGCGATTGTCTTTTAAATACTTTTTCTTTGTTAGCTTGGGGTTAATTATCCGTAAATTAACAAATAAAATATGTTCACAATCCCATAGAAGGTAGTGATTTTACACATAAAAACAGGAGCAAGAGAAATGTACGATGGTGTTAGAGATTTATGTTAGAGCAAAGAGCAGCAACCGGAATAGCGATCAATTGATGCAGATTATCTTAAAAATCTAGAAACCGTGCTGAAATGATGTGTGAATGATAACAATAATAATAAAACGCTGTCACGCTTGCTATTTGCATCGCAAAATGACATCTTTCGGGGAATACCTTTTCTTTGCCTTTGTTTTGCCTCAGCTTTTGAACGTATACATTGTTTATACTTTCTATTATAAATTACAGCGTCTGAAAATTACCGCAATTTCTACTAGCTATTACGAATTACTTTCTCCTCTAGTTATATCAATACAAAAATCTGGAATACAACAATAACCTTTTAATTAATCTACGATTTAAAACTCCAATTAACCTTTTACACGCCGCAGTACGATCGAAAGGTAACACAAACTATTTATTGATAAAAATCACATTAAAACTCAAACATAAGAACTATGAGTATTTGTTTTTAATTTTTGCAAATGATTTACAACATGTTGCAAATGATTTACAACATTGGCAGGAAACACTTAGTTTTTCACATGTTTTTATAAAATATGATAAACGACCTTTAAATTCAAATTTCGAAATCTGTGTCCATTTTTTTTAGTAGTTATAAGTAAATTTCTAAAAGTTTTTTAGAAATAACACAGGTTAAGCGGAAAAATAGTCGGGATGCGCCCGTCGAGCTGTGGTGGTGCTCAAGATCTACGCCAGCTAAACTTTTTAAGAGGTGCGACAAAGTTTTTAAAAGGAAAAGTTTCCCCACTAAATTAAAATAATTAATTATACACTTGATGAGCAGAAATTACTATATTTAAACAATTTTTCAATTATTTATTAGCATGTTAATCAAAAAATTAAAACGTCATTAGGAAAAAAAAAGAAGTAACAAATAATCTCTGTATTAAAATTCACAGCACATTAATCATGTGAATGAAAATCTAAAACATTCAGGGAGGACGAAAATTCTTTAAAACAAGTAAAAAGCAAACAAAAAATAATTATTGTTCTTAGCTTTTATGCTCTACGTTTTTTCTACTGTCCATGGTACGTAGGAAAGCATTTCTCACGGAGTCTTTTCTCACACTCAAAACATTTGTTTCTAGTATTCTTTTGGCATACAACACCACGTCCTTGTGTTGATGGCACAAGATAATGTGCATCTGATTGTATCGAAGATTCATAGCAATGTGCGTGAGGTCCAAGAACAGAGTGGAATTTCAGTTTCATGCGAAGCAAACTCAAAGTTACTTCACATGAAACAGGGTACAAAGTAGGAAAATGAGATGTGATAGTTCTGCTGTTGTATGTTTGGGCAAATGGAAATGCAAAATCCATCCAGCAGCGACAGCCATGTTTAGCGCATTGCTAAATAGATTCCAATACCATATTTTGGTTCTAAACATAGGTCGATATGATCCAAGAAATTTGTCTAGTAAATCGGTACCTCCCATTCCCTCATTTTACCTTTTTATCAAATGTGACTGAGAAACATCAATTATCTTTTTTTGTGCGTTACAAAATCGCTTGGTTTTACCGATAGGCTCATGCGTCGATATTTGGATGCTATAGTTACTACATCAGTGTCTTTCCAGCGACAAATGTAAATTTGACCTTCATTTTGGTACTCGAAATTTCCTCTTCGCCTTTTTGAGTCATCCTTTGGTGATTTGAGTCCGAAATTCCCCATTAGCTGTCTGAAATTCCCGAATCGTGCCAGTTGCTTTGAAACACTTTTCAGACAACTTAGTGACCTTATGTGATGGGAAAAAGTTGTCAAAGAAAATTTCATGCTTCTCTGGATTTTCAACACTGGATAGAAGCTCCCACACAATTATAGATCCAAGAGGAGAGTTTTCTATTTCTGAACTTTTTCTACTATAGATTCTCAGTGCTGGAACACAACATCAATATTTTTAAACCAAACCATATTGGTTTACCCCGTAGAAACATTTTAGCCGAATGATGACAGTAATAGGGCACCATGGATTCATCTATACTCAATTTAGAATGAAAGTGACGTATCCTCTCTAACTGAAGAAAATCGCTTAGTAAAAGAAAATAATGAGAACTCGTTATCTCATGTTTTCCAACATATGTGCCCCTCCAATAGAGTCATAAACAACGTCTAACTATCAACAATCACGCATGTTTTTCAGCGGCAGCTATGAGTAATCCACTTCAGACCCATCCGAGAACGTGTGTTGGAGAGAGGGAGAGGGGGGGGGGGGACAGGGGAATTGAAAGTAGATCAGTCAGAAACATCTTTCGTCGACACGTGCTAAAAGCTGTCGTATTCGAAAATAAATGTCAATACTTCTATGCACTGTAATTAAAATAACTTTATCGTCTTGAAAAAGTAACCTTTACACACCAATATTCCATTTCGGGGACATGCAAATTTTTTATCTAATAATAACAACAAAATTTAATCTTTTTTGTTACAACTTATATTCTACTAACAAAATTATCCTTTTTAATTACTCCCACTTAATTTTAAAATCATTTGTTGAATTTTGAATGTTATATGAACTTTTGAATTTTGTTCGATGAAAAGTTAGGAAAAAAACCAAAATTACGATTTTTTCCCCTAGACATTATTTATTTTATTTACGTAAAATCGATGCCAAAAGTAAATCAACTCATACTTTCTTTCTAAGTAATAATTTTTATAGAGCAATGCGAATAAAATTGTATTTTTCACAGAATTTTGAAGAAGTTGATGTTCCCTTTATGGAACACTGGTGTGTAAAAGGTTAATATCTATTCATAGGAGCTCAAATTCTCTTTTTGAGATGTTCCTATAACAGAGTCAACATTGATCTACGGAAAGAGAAAAAATCAAGTTCCTTAAATTTTGCTTTGATCACTTTGTTAATTTTCCTGAATTTCCACATACTTTGCATAGATTTTGTGCTGGTGTTTCTTTTTGGTTACCGATTACTACTTTCCGTGCTAATATGGATAACCAAACACCAACGTACGGATGGTGTAAATAAGCTATACAAACTCATGGAAAGAGAACAACTGCAAAGCAACAAAAATCCAATATTTTGAACGTAAACGCATATTAGTACAACGACCAATATAAAAACCTTGATTACTGGAACACTGACACATCTCGGTAGCGTGTTTACTACATGACCTAACACCTCATTTGATATGTAACACCTCATTTTATAACACCTCATTTGATAACACCTCTCTATGTATTCACTGTGGGAAGAGTACCGCAGTGACCTCCCATGGATCGCTATATATGACGAATAAACTTCCTATACAATGAGATGTTTTTGGCAATCGCGTGGTAACCTATTTACCTTACACGACACGGATCCTTTTCGAGATTAGTCTGTGACTCACATTGCAACAAGTACCACTATTTAAAATAAAAATTCTCAAAATAATGCGAAACAAATAGCAGCATTTTTTAATCTAATTAAAGTATCCATTAAAAGTAGTCATTTGATAACATCCAGAGATATCACAAAATTTTGTTCTGTTGACTAAACGCCACAGGACTTCTATTTATGTATAGCAGTGCTCCGCAACCGCAGTGCAGTGGCACACTAGTATGCCGCGAAGTGATCTTAACTGTGCCGTGGTGATTTTATCGATAATAATAATGAAAAAAATAACCACCGCATTAGTTAGAAATTTCTCTAAGTAAAATATTCCTCTAACTTTTTGCTAATATGTAATTTCTCAGTGTCGAAATTATACACAAAACAAAAATATGTAGTTACCATACATTGTATATATGCTCGAGCGTCATATTTCTGGATTTCAGTTAAGAAAGAATATCGACAAATTTCTGACAAGGCCATTGGAATTTTGCTTCCTTTTTCTACGACATACTAATGCGAACAAAGTTTTTTGATACTGGTTCTAACTTAAAATGGCAAACGATCATGTTTAAAGGGATTATGAACTTCGGGTAACTCTTTCTAATATAGAGAGCCAAATATAAAACGTACACATGTTCATCAAAACGAGCTCAAATATCTCATTAATAAATTAGTTATGTTTAAATTAACTTTGATTTATTCGCCTGAAGTAAAGACAAAAAAAAACAAATTTTAATATAAAAATTTAAAGAGGAAATTTTTTTACTTGTAAACAATAACTTTATATTTTTTTCTTGTGTTGGTGTACAATTCAAAATGATTTATATAAAACTTTATTGATTATAATTATCTTGATGCATAGAGCTATTTTATTGCGCTTTTTTATTCAATAAAAACATATACGTATTATTGTAATTTATGTATTTGCAAGCTTTTACTTGTGGCATGCCATAGAATTATCGAAAAAACGTTGTTGTGCCGTGGAATATAAAAGATTGCGGAGCTCTGATGTGTAGTATAATAAAATGACTCCTTCCAAACCCAGTAGTATAAAAATATTTGATAAAAAATACTTCATCCAGGGCTGGATGAAAGAAGAAGAAGTAGTAGTTGTTACCTATTTCAACGACTCTTATCTATCATTTTATTATTTTCCTGCAATGTAAGCTTTCCCAGTCTTTCAACCAATTATTTTGCAGGACGCTCTCCATTTTCTCGGGGAACTGAATTACGAAAAACAAGACGAACTGAATCCCTCGTAGTCCCTCATTTAATTGTCTTATTTCTGGTAGGATGTTAACTCTAATTGTAATCTTTCTAGGAAAACCATTACGCGTAAAATTGAGTTCATGTTTCGCCGTGTTCCCGCAAACTGAAAAATTGTTTCAAGACAATGTGTTTTACTGAAAAACGATTAAAAATATTGTTAGAAATAAAGGCACGAGTCTTCTTATTGCGTTAAATACACCATGTACAGTCACTTTTTAGCTTTATATCAATTAGGTTTTTTTCCCAGCTTTAAATATTTGGGGATTTATTTCATCTGTTTATAAGATACCAAAAATAAGTTTTAATTACAATGTTTAATAATTCAGTAAATTTTTACTATTTACAACATTAAACTAATCGTATTTTATAATTTAATTGAATTGAATATTTTAATCTGCTTGTGTCATTGATAATCTGTAAATAATTAATTTATCCCCATTATTTTTAAAAGCAAAGGTTATCGACTAAATGATGAATAAATCATATCGCTCACTCCTTTCAACAACGTCATATCTCAAAAAACATGATTTTTCAAGAGAGTGATTTGAAAGTTTAAAAGTACATTGAAATGTATTGAAAATAAATTTTAATTCTGCTCTCTAGCAGCTAAATATTAAGCAGTCTGATATGACGATCTTGCAGGGATATACTACTCTTTCAGGGCATTCTGAAAACAAGCATAACTAAAAATCGCCGATTTTTGAGATATGACGTTGTTGAAAGGAGTAAGCGATATGTGATACATGATTAAAACTCTTTCCATTCCATTCTATTAAACTTCAACCTGTAACTCTTTTTGAAAGTAATTTATCACCAATTCTGGTCATCTTTGAATTTATTTTTATTTTAACATTTATAAATATACTAGTTGGTACCCGTCAGAACATGAGGGCTAGATAGTAAATAAATGTACCAATACAAAAAGTATACTCAACACATCATTGCCAAATGATGAAAATCGTAATAATGCGCAGAAACAAATTAATGTGTTTAAGCAGCCTCGTGGTTAGTGAGTATCTATTAAGACAGATTTAAAAATGTCACTGGACATGCGCAGGAAGCAATTATCATAAAAATTAAAATGGCACAGAGAGATCTCTAGAGAGACTCTTCGAAATAAACGTGTTTATCATTAAAACATCGCACTGAGCATGCGCAGAAATCAATTTTTAATTGTAAATTATCGCTAATTGATAGAAATTGCGGTTACAAAAACCAAATTTGACAAATCTACAGATTATAATCTTTCGTTTAAGACCAAAATGCAGTAAATTGATGCAGTAGTTTTCTCTGACGGCCCGCCCAAAAAGTTGGCTTAGCAACTTAAATATATACATGGCTTTTTTCGATGGAGAGTGAAACAAATTAAAGCAAACAAAAAAAAAATCGAATGGTGCATAATCGAAAACACTCTCTGAAAGATACATAAAACTCGGCAACCCTTGTCATATTTCATCGAAGATTAGTTTATTTAATTTCTCCTCATTTCATATTATTTCGAAGCATTGAACTACCTTCTGTCTAGCATTATATCTTATCTATTCAGAAAGTTACTTTTTTAGTCCAATAGAAGAAGCCTTAAGGTGCGCAGTTTTTGCCACTGAAAAAGAATTTAAGGAAACGGTGCTTGCGTGGCTCGACTAACAGCAATTTTTTTTTTCCAAGGGCACAAAGAAGCTTGTGCAATTGTGAGACAAGTGTCTTCAAAAGGTACATTGTTGGAAAATGATGCTATTCAAAGTTCTTTATAGTTGGCATTATCATTTAAAAACTGCATTGGTGATAAATATTGAAATATGTTAATATTTTTGTCACAAGAGAATTTTTGTGAAGTATCGTGTACTCTGCCGCTTTTAATCGAATGTTGAAAATGGGAAAGAGATTGAACTAAAATAAATCATTCTTCGATTCCTCAATTTTTAAGTACTGAATAACGAATGCTTTATAAATGCTTGTTAAAAAATGACTGTCGGACATACTTAAGTTATCAAGAATCTTAGGAGTCTATTGTAGCTAAGTCTGTTGCATCCAAGGGCATAAGAAGATAAACAATTTCAAAATAAAACTTTCTAGTTTAAAAATAAAGCCTCAAGAGTCCCATCCAATGCATAACTTGAGAAAATAAGACGGAGAGGCAGTTAAGTCCATGAACTTCCAAAACGTTCTAAGTAAAATCTCATAAGATTCTTGCAATAAATAAACCTGATATATTCTAACACTGACCACAAGATATGCTCCATTGATAAGGTCCCTTGTGCACGACTCTTGTCTAATCCAAAGTCTTACTGTCGACTCCCTAGACACTAGAGTAAGTGCCTCACTCTTCTAACTTCTAGATAGAATAATTGAGACTTAATATATACATAAATGCATTTTAATAATTTAAACTCTCGTGCTTATACTGGACAAAGCAAGTTTTCATTTATGAGGAAGGACAGAAAGCTTAGTGCTATGAGTCATACAAACAAAAAAAGATGTCTTACAAAGTAAATAAATATATACACACATGCAATAAAAGTGGATTTACCACATAAGTTGTTCTAAAAAATGTACTAGTTAAACAAGAGTAGAGAAGTGGAGAAAGATAGAAACCTAATTCCATCAATATACATAATCATCATTAATAGGCAAAATAAAAGGCCAATAATGCCTTTTTATCCATGAGGAACTGGTAATGAACGCCTATTTTGCCCAAAAGTAACAGTTGTCTTTCTAGGCCGCTCATATAGAAATTTGCCTCATTTATTTATACATTCAAGAATAGTCTTTTTTCTGTTTAATTTTATGAAATATTTAAGGTTTATTGTCCATAGCGTTGGGTGGAGTGGCAATAAATAAACAAAATCCTTTCACACATTTCATCTACCTCGGAAATAATTTCTAGATGTGATTCGAAGGGGAAAAATTCAAACTGGTTGTTAAAGATGCGTACTGTCCAACTAAGAACTAGTTCACCCAGGAAAATAAGGTGTTCCCAGATGACGGAAAACGAAACACAATCTAACCATGCCGAACATCTCCTTGCTTAAATTAATTTCCCCAGAGATGATTCATATATGCACCTCGAATTACTTATTAATAATTTTAAGGTGCTTGAGACTCACGGAATTGATCTAAAGAAAACGTATCCGAAGGATTAAGCGACAACACGAAAATAGGAAAGTATTGCAAGAGGAATAGATATTGTTGTTTTTGATGTTGATTCTTACGCCCCCTGGCTGGAAGTCCATGTCCATATAGCCCAGTGCTCCGCAACCGCTGTGCCGTGGCACACTAGTGTGCCGTGAGGTGATCTTGACTGTGCCGCGGTGATTGTATCGATAATAATAATAAAAAAATTAACCACCGCATTAGTTAGAAATTTTTCTAAGTAAAATATTCCTCTAACTTTTTGTTAATATGTAATTTTTCGGGATCGAAATTATACACAAAACAAAAACATGTTGTTAGCCATACATTGTATGTATGCTCGAGCGTCATATTTCTGGATTTCAGTTAAGAAAGAATATCCACAAATTTCTGACAAAGCATTGCAATTTTGCTCCCATTTCCGACGACATTCTTATGCGAACAAAGTTTTTTGACACTGGTTCTAATTGAAAATGACAAATGATCATATTTAAAGGGCCTTGACCATGAACTGTAGCTCTTTCTATTATAGAGCCAAATATAAATCGTGCAAATATAAAACGCACATTTATCAAAACAATCTCAAATATCTCATTAATAAATTAGTTATGTTTAAATTAACTTTGATTTATTAGGCTTAAGTAAAGACCAAAAAACAAATTTTAATATAAAAATTTAAAGAAAAAAATTTTTTTACTTGTAAACTATAATTTTATATTTTTGTTCTTGTGTTGGTGTACAGTTCAAAATGATTTATATAAAACTTAAATGATTATAATTATCTTGATACATAGAGCCATTTTATTGTGCTTTTTTATCTAATAAAAACATATACGTATTTATTGTAATTTATATATTTGCAAGCTTTTTCTTGTGGTGTGCCGCGGAATTATCGAAAAAAAAAGTTGTTGTGCCGTGGAAGATAAAAGGTTACGGAGCTCTGTATTGGCCACGGGTTAGAAACTTACTCCTGAAGTATGCGGTTCCGATTTGAAATAACACCAAAAGGGTCGAAGTCAGTCTTAGCAAGTTGCCACCTCGATTTTGACCGAGCAACCCCAGGGGCAACATCTGGGGGAATCGTACCCTCGATACAATAGATGGTAAGCCCCCTACAATTGTAAGTTATATTAGCAATAAATAATCATGGGCAAGGCCGAAAAGGAGATGGACAAACATGTTGAAAGGAAAAAGAGATCACCGCAGGTCTCATAAGTTATCAAGATTGCGTGTGGGAAAATAGAAGCGAGCTTCGAATCGACATTGTAGACCGATAGCATTTGACGAAAGGATAGAGGGATTTTATGCCCCTCTACTACATCGAACGTGTATAGTTTGGAAACCCATGTAAATATTCAGACAGAAGTTTCTGAAACAGTCAGAGCACAGCGTAGTGTAAGAATAGAGTGCATGGAACTCCGCCTGCTGGAATTATCATGTGTATCATTTATAAAGATCAACTATTATTTTAGTAGTTTGATTCAATGGTTTTCGTCATTGAAAATATTCAGATTTTGGATTACTTTGAATATGGAGAAGTGATTGGGCTGTCTGTCCAAGCATCCAAATTTTGAACGGATTGTTGGATATTCTCATTGCCGATACTTTTTAATAATGAACATTTATCGAAGAGTCATGGTGAAAAGATTAAACCATCTAGAGAAAGAAAACAGAAAATTTTGCAGGCTCTTAAAAACTTGTAAAGCGAGATTCGAAAACTTTATCCCTTTTTATAGAGCTAATGTGGAAACATATATTTATTTATGCACGTTACATATACACGTGAATACCTAAAAAACAGTTACGTAAAGGCAAAGAGATTCATATACCTCAGTTAAATGGTAGCTGTGTTTTATGACGAAAAATAAGCAAATAAATTTTTAAGATCATAAAAAGGGACATTAAATATTTCTGAAATTGTTATTTAATGAGCGTTTCCGGTTTTAACCACACTGCTCGTTATAAATTTAATAGAAAATCTATAAAATATTTATTAACGTATTCATTAAAAATATTAAAGTATTTTACTCCTTAAAAGAATTAATGTGAAGGTCAAACAAAGAGAAAGTATTTCAGATATAATTCGCTTCTCTAAACTCTCACCAAATAACTATTCGGCGAAAAAAAATGACCCAAACAATTTATTTGCATTCCAAGCAAAATGATATCCCGTTTATCTGTAGTTAATAACGTATATCTCCTGATAAAAGCACAAATGATTCATCTTTTCCTCTATAAAAATATGAAAAACGATCCATATTCCAAAGCGAATGTGAAGAAATAAAGGAAATTTACATTTATCTGTATTAAAATATGTTGCTTAAACACTTAGAGTATGAAAAAAATAACCGCTAAAGTAAATAATGCAAAATAACTGCTGAAAAATAATATTTGTTGTAGGACGACTTCTTTTTCACATTTATAAAACATAATTGTAATTAAAGTATTCATTGCAAATAAAAACTGGTTTACGAAATCAAATTTACAACATTCTTTAAAAAAAAAAGGATATTTTTTTGTTATTTATATACCGATCTCTTCAGTTTTTGAATACTTTAAATTAAGCATGCGTACATAAAATGCGTTTGATTTTAAAAAATACTTATAACATGATTAAACAGAATCATGGGATTCCTTTCAATATTAAAAAAAAATATAACTAAAAATAAAAAAAATGCTAAAAAAAATTCGGTTTGAGATTTAAAATTTGTGCCAAATTGTTATTGATTAAATTCATTATTTCCTTCCTTTAAAGGTTATTAACGCATTGCTATGTTAATTATTTTTTATGGGATATTTTAGTGATATTGAAAAATCAGAAACGCAAATCTGTGAAAGTGATGACTAGAACCTTACAGCTAAAGGAGTTCTCGGTTCGAGATTTTAAATAAACATTAAGTGTTATTGATTAAATTCTTTATTTTATATGTGTCTGTTCACATCGTCAAGACAATTCTATATTACTTATTCTATTAAAGCAAGGATTCTCAACCTTTTTATGATTGCAACACCCTTGGGAATGCAATTAAAAACTCCATGGTACACATAGTAAAAAGAAACTAATTTTTCTTTATGTGCTGGTGTGAGACTGAATCAGTCTCACACCAGTCATTGAGACGGTCGTTTTTATTTATTCTCTCTGTTTGTAAATAGGTAAATAGCTTCTAATTCTTTAGATTTCCTATAATATATTTAACTATTAGATATCCATAATGTTTTTAATTAGTACAAGTATTATTCTGTTTAACTAATCATTTGATTTGGAGTTGGTGTTTCACAAGACCGGAGTACCAAGCCGAATGCCGGTTCACCTATTTTCCGAATACCGCTCAAGTGTCGACCAGTTTATTTTACATATATATATATATATATATGAAAGAATAAATAATTTTCCTTTTTTAACGTTGCCCTATTGCAATGAAGCATTATTCCTCAATTTTGACCCGAAATTTACTATTAGTTTTTCCCCTAAAGCCACGCGCCGACATCGTTATGTAAGCATCATATAAAGCGAAATTTCGAGAACCATGACCTCATGTGGCGTGATGATCAGGTGAAGAATTCAGATCAATCAGAAAAGTTCAGTGCGCCTGTATTCACGGATGTGAACTAGAGTTTCGCGCGTCTTTGTGTGGCTGTTCTCCGTCCTGTCAACATGGCGTAAGTGGCGCTGAGGTTTTTTTTAACCATTTTTGTAAAGCTCCGGCAGTTTCCGGAGTACCTGAATCTAAAATGTGATATATCCGTGCTTTAGTGTCAGGCAGACACATGTTAATGTCCAGAACTGATTGCATGAAGCTTAGTGTAAAATAACGTATGATGTTCCCCGGAAATTCCTGAAAAATAAATATTCATCGAGATGAAAACGCCTCTTCTTTGAACTGGACCAGCGTTGTATGGGTTCCCCATGACTAAATGATATGTCACGACTACTCTTATCTATTACTTCAACGCCATGCTTCTTCCTGTCATCCAACATCCCGTGTATGAAAGTATTACACACACACATATATATATATATATATATATGACGAGCGTCGTTTTACGCCCGTTCATTAATTTAGTCTTGGCAGTCTTCTTAATTTACAGTTCATGGCACCGAAGTAAGGCAGACATAAGTAATGACGACACATTTCTATCCAAAACATTTAAGGTTTATTTCTTCAACTTCGTAAAAACCATCACTCCAACGTTCGCACATCTTAGTGCTCGCCATTTTTAAAAACGCGGAGCCTCCCTAACGCATGTCCACTTTCAGTGAATTCTCACCCCAGTCTAAAAACTAACCTACCCTTTGTCTTAAGGTACGCGTGCGCAATTCGAGACGCTTACACCGAACATGAGGCATGGGCGTGGCTAAGCGTGATACTATTAACAGATTTTCCCCTTCTGTTTTTCTCAAACACCTCTTGAATTAAGTCCAACTTCTAAACGGGGATTCCCTTTCCCGTAGCGCGTTTCGAAGTACAAAAACAGTGACATTTAACCCTAGAAATTAGATTTAAATTTAAGCCCCCACCCCTTAAATTTTTTAACTATTATTCTTTCTCTAAAAATATTTTTTACATACACACACACACACATATATATATATATATATATATATATATATATATATATCGTGACCTTCAGCACTACATCACCGTGCAATGTAACATAATAGCATGCAGTAACTATAAACTTCAAGTAATACATCTATTCCGTGACTATAAATCAAATATCAAATAAAACAACTATACCTATCAACCTGAGTTGACACATAAAATACGGAAGACGTTTTCAGAGTACTAAATTTTGGAGAACCACACCTGTGGAGGCGTTAATTGAAAGTGAAGTATTTGGACAGGGATTCTCAACATTTTTACTTTAGCGGCACCTTTGGGGAATCAGATTAGATACCCGGAGCCTACTAGTTAGATTTTTAGTTTTTTGAATTTTTAAATATTAAATTGAAGTAGTATGTATATCAGTAACATGTTAAATTTAAGTTCAAGTAAATACTTATTCCATTTTTGATTTTATTCATTTTAAAAGTCACAAACACCGAAATAGGATATATTAATAAGTATCCATGGGACCCAGCATAGTATTACACTAGAGGACTACAATGGGGGTCACTATAAAGAGTTTTGTTTCATTAATGTGGAACTTGCGACTGATGTTTTGAGCACAAATGTTTGATATCAGACCTAACAAGTTATAGGCCTAAGGGAAGCGAATATATCCTCAGGAACGAGGTAATCGATTTTTGACACAATCTGTCGGCCGTGAAAATAATTAGATCAACTAAATATTTATTTTAAGAGGGCCTTAGTAATATTTTTTCTTTGTTATCCAAAAATTTCGTGGCACACTGGTTTGAAATCACTATATGATGAACATGGAAAAGACTGAACTACAAATTTGTCAAAGTGACAGCAATAGCACCTTAGTGCAAAAATAATATTGTTAAAAACAACCGGTTAGGAATTTTAAGCTCGAAACTACGTTAATAATGTTATTAAATTCGTTATGTAATCTTCAACAGTTAAGCGGCGTGAAGGTGTTGCTATTTTACGCGTCTTACTGGAAATTTTTGTGAACTTGATAAACGTAGAAAAACAAATCTATGAAAAGTGATAACATTTTCTTTTTAACGACAACAGGAGAATTGGCCAATGGAATAATAAAATTATTCTCTTAAATAGATTTCTGAATTGCTAAAATCATAATAATCAAAAAGGACGCGGTGGTCCGACTGGCAAAGGCGCCGAGCCCGTGATCTGCAAGTTGCTGGTTCGATACCCGGCCTAGACAAAACCGTCGACGTGTACACTAATGGCGACTGGTGCAGTGGAAAAATCTGTCGTAGCTGCAATGTCCTCCAAGTTCCCAAACAATACATCTGGAGGGGCGGGGTCAAGTGGTTCGGTCTCGTAACTTGACTTGGTTCAAAATTCGCGGACCCGATAGAAGTCCAATCTCTCTTGAGGCAATGGCACCCCTCATCTATGTATAGTGCATTTGTACTATTCGTAGACACGACAACAAACAAACAATAATAATCAAGACATTCTGAAGTAAAACAAATGATAAAATTTTTTGAAGTGATGAGTTTTTGAGCCCACGTTTGATTTAAAACTGTATTAAAAGATCAAAGGCAAAATAAGATTGCGGAATTTCGTGAACAAATTTAATAGTAACTTAAATTTCTTTAGACTGGAAATCAAAAAGTATGGCAGTTATACTAGAAAATGACATATATAGAGAAATCAAATGCTTTATAAAATATATTTAATAAATGATTTAAGGTTTTAACCTATCGATGCGTTTTTCTGAAGTAGTTTTATTCTCAAAAATAAGTCAAATGGGGATGACAAAATGCTATAAACCCATTACATTTGAAATGAAATTTCCTTTCCTCTCTATATAAAAAGTTTTTATATTGAATTCCTTCCGCAAAAAGTTGCAGCATAATTTAATTTTCGTTCAGTAAATGAGGTGCATTTTATCATGTTTTAAGCCTTGAGCAACTTGAAACGTTATTTCCGCTTCTTAAAGATGCCAGTGCTCTATCTACTTCTGAGCATTTTAGAATATGCATAATGCTTGATAGGATTTTAAGCAAGAGATTAACAGAGAACCTTTAATGCTTTGTACTATTACGTTCTTGAATATTTAACTTTATAATACTTACGTTTTCTTCTTGAGAATAGATTTATATATTTTGAATATTCAACGTACATCAGTAATAATAAGTTTTAAATAAAATATTGATTTTACTTAACTCTTGCATAATCTTAAAATATGCTTCCTTTTTTCCCGAGACTGGACAATGATGAGTTTTCAGGTTTTATATATATTTTTGCATGTTCATATGTCGTCGATGCATAAGTTCACACACACACACACACAAATATATATATATATATATATGTGTGTGTGTGTGTGTGTGTGTGTGTGTGATAATAATCACATTTGGAAAATTTAGCACAAGGGAATTGATGTGTAGAACTTATGGGAGATGCAGTCGGCACGAGGGAGTGATGCAGTCGGAACGAGGGTGTTGATCATACAGTAAATCGCTGTCCACAACATGGAGAGATTTAGGGAGAAACAAACACATATGCAGTCACTCGTTCAGTGATGAGAGTAACGAACATGGGGCCAGAGAAGAAGAACACAAATTTCAGAAGATATCCAGGATATCACCTTTTTATTCAACTATGAAGCATCGCGAAGGCTGCAGCGGCCACTGGACTTGTCCTGACGGGGCGCGGATTACATTACAAAGTTAAGACAGGAACGGACAGCATGTCCGACAGCAACGAGAGTTAGACACGAAGAGAGAGAATTCTTTCGTTCACGCAAATAGTAAATGAGTGTTTTGCGATACTGACACTAGAGGGCCTAAACTACTTAATTTTTAATTGGGCGTCTTTAGATTCGTGGAGTTCACGTGTCCACTTCAGTTCTCCCGGGGATACTTTATTGCTAGATCTCGCGCTTGTTAGATCGGCGACCTATTGACCTGGGTGCAGGATATGTGGCCATAAAGTTCTTGTAAAGAGTGGTTTCGACGTTATAGAAGGCATAAATCCAGAGTGGTTCGAGGGCTCTTCAAGAATTTTGACATTACGCTGACATTCGGAATCTCATATACTTCTAACACTCATATCTGGGAATGTTATTGAGTTCAGATAGTTCACATGCCTGCTTAATGATCTGCAGGGCTAATATAAATTATAACTTATTTTACTTTTAGGTTGCAATTTTGGAAAAGGGGTCGTGCTTTATTAACAAGATAATTTAGAATACGCTGTAAATGTAAATTTAGAGAAGGACGGGATTTCTTGTTACTTACACACACACACACACACACACACACACACATATATATATATATATATATATATATATATATATATATATATATATATATATATATATACATGTAAGGATGGTCTTAAAGTAGAAAGAATATCGTTGGATTTTCTTGGTAGTCGTGGGACTGCCAGGGAAGGCATACATAAGGAAAAGCCAGGCCGGAATGATTAGACCAGAATAATTAGATCAACTAAATATTTATTTTAAGAGGGCCTTACTAATATTTACTTTCAATGCAAATTTCGGCTTTATTCTTGAAATATCCTCTGGACAGCTTTACATCAAGTTAACTTGGACTACACGTAGTCATTTCTTTGTAACATATCACATTTTCACATTGATATAATCCGGAACCTGCCGGAGAACTACAAAAATCGACAAAAAACCGCAGCGCTAATTAGACATCTTTACTGTACTGCTACAGAACACACAAAAGCCACGGAAAGACGCTGCCTGCGTCGAAAGTGGCGATGCGCCTAAACTTTTAATTGGTTAGTTGAGATCATCTGACCTCACACATTAGATGAAGTGACGTCGTGGAAATTTCTAGAAGCATTGCGTCGCACCGTTCTTATAAACATATTAGTCTTTACGTGTGTCTTAGAGGACAATCTAGTCGGTTACTTTGGATATCCTTAGATCAGAATTTGGATTAAGGGGCGATACTTTATTGAGATAAAATGGGAAAATTTCGAATAGGCGTTTAATTAATGAAGGTGGAATGATATTGTTTCATATATATATATATATATATATATATATATATATATATATATATATATATATATATATATATATATATATATATATATATATATATATATATATATATATATATATATATATATATATATATATATATATATATATATATATATGTATAATAATGCCACACCAGGTCTATTCCATTGATTCGGGGCTTTTAATCTTGTCTTTCCTGTTAGATAACTTATTTCCGCGTTCCTTGTGTATGGCGCCTGGGTATATGGCACCACAGGGGTCACATGGTAAAAAGAAACTACTTTTCCTTTATGTGCTTGTGTGAGATTGAATAATGGATTGAGACAGTCATTTTTATTCCTTCTCTCTGTTTGTAAATACTTAAATAGCTTCTAATTCTTTAGATTTCCGTCTAGATAACTGTTAGATAACCATAATGTGTTTAAATTATTAGATGTATTAATCCGTTTAACTAATTATTTGATTTGGAGTTGCTACTGCACAAGACCGGAGCACCAAATCGAATGCCCGTTCTCCTATTTTCCGAATACCGCAAAAGTGTCGACAACAGGAGTATGCTTTATAAAATATATTTAATAAATGATTTAAGGTTTCAACCTATCGGTGAGGTTCGTTACTATCGATACTTCGATTCTATCGATAAGGTTTTAACCTATATATGTAAATAATATGTAATAATATATATATATATATATATATATATATATATATTTATATATTATATATATGTAAATAATGTATATCTATATATTATTTACATATAGTGAAATACTTGAAACGTAGTGAATGTTCCGTTATAATTATTATATTCCCCAGAGATATATTTTAACATATACAAGATATTCGGAAATGTATTACGTTTTATGTGACTATAAATTTAATACATATATCAATGAATGGAATCGTGAAAGTGGTTTGACACTCCATGTATTCTAGCTCCAAAACTCCCGCCTTTTCACTGTTTCATCGCGTGCCAGGTCACGAAATTCTAGAAATCAATAGTCATCAGTCTTGTTAAAATGATGGATGAGAGACAAAAGCATATTTTTAATTACCCTTCCACAATATCATTCTCCTTTTCCAAATTTTAACGTTGCCTCCACAACTTCCCCTTTCTGTCCTAAACAACCGAGAGATGTCCGGAGGATATTTTTTTTTCTGGTTTCGATTACATAATCGATAACCCGACGACTTAATTTGCATTCCAGACTGGATTCCTGGGATATCACTAGTAATAAGGAGGAAAATATATTTGTCTGGAGTTCGGAAATGATTGAAAACAGAAGTATTGTCCGAATTACTACGCACGAAGAAAGTTTGTTCTAACGCGCTTTCATGTATTTACAATAAGCGAAAACAAATGGAAAATAAGTTTGAAGATAGCATTTATTTATGTGAATTTTAGCTGTTTAGTAAAACTTACGAAACTCTCGTCGAAATGATATTCAAAATATTTCTTAAAACTTTTTGGGGTATATAAAATTTTACTGTTTAATCTCCAGACAAACAATTCTGTTTTTCTTTTAATTTTTTTTAATATGGAACTATTAGTAAGACAAGTTAATTAATGAAGAGTTAATTAATCACCGAGTCAGTTCTGAATTTAATAACATTAATTTCACCGAGTTTCACTTCATTCTGCTTGTGAAATGAGATAAACCCAGCAGATGAAACAGATTTTTGGAAATGTACTAAGCAAATTCTTGAATATTGTATGCAATAGTTTCAAGATAATATCAAATCATTGGTGCAGTAAATTCACGGATTTCTTGATCTAAGATTTCCATGTAATTTCAGAAATGCTAAACAGCTTAAAACTTAAAAGTTTATTGTCCAATCTCAATATTTACTCCTTTTAACTTTTTTAATGGATGCCAGTATTTTCTCGTGATTTAAAAGAAAGAAATACCTAGTATAAAGATGTTTCATCATTCAAAGATATCGTATAATACATACACACATGCACACACAATCAATCAATCAATATATATATAGATATATAAGTTAACTTAAAAAAACTATCCCCAAATTAAAGATAATGAAGCTTTGGCCTCAAGTGTTTTTCAATGTTATCATAAGGTACTCCAAATTCTGAAGAACAATCTTTTTACCCATTATAAAGGATAGTCCAAATAACCCAAGACCGTTGGGAAATTGTTGGGTATCCAATTTTCGCATAGTGGACAAACAGTTGGATTTGGCCGTTGGTAAAATGGTCAGATCCAACTGTTGGTTGGCTATTAACTCCCCCAACCTTTGGGACACCATTTCAGCCCTCATTTCCAGTTGGGACAACATCATTTTATAATTATTGGCCCAACAAAAACATTCTGAAGGTGGCTGATATTTGTTTCTGGAAGTTCTGCCAACACTAACCATTCTCCAGCGATGTAACTAAATTTTGCTTTTGGACCAACGATGTGTGTTACTTGAGAATGTATTTAAGGCTGCTGTTTACAAATCCTACTGGATTCGATCACCTCAATGTTATCCTATAGAGAAAATGTGTTTACTATTTACAGCTACATAAATGCTGATAATACAATAAAAAGGGTATTTTTAGACAGCCTGAACTTTTCTACACCTCGAGACAGGATTCATTTTATAAATATCGTCCAACGAAAGAATTTAGGAGCGTTTAATACACACTAGATATTTTCACTGAATTGTTTAAATTTTAAAATATTATTTTCATTTTTTTAAATTCTCCAAAGCGTCAAATATCTTACACTATTAATGAGTACAATTAAAAAAAAAATTTTTAAATCCAAGTCGGCAAACCTTGGACTCATTTTCTTCATACGTTAACATTGAGGTGAGCGAATCCGTTAGGGTTAGAACACAGCAGCCTTAAGCTATTATGATTATTTTTATTAAGTCTCTTTAACTTCATTGATGCAGTACAATGTTCCTAAAATCCTTTCAGCCATCCCGTAATATTCATTCACTGAAATAATGTCTTTTACTTGATATTTTGACTTCTCATATTTTTATTCATGCATTTTAATATCTATTAAACAAACTGCCCAGTTAATGATATCTAGGATTTAATATCCTATTTTAATGATTTACATCTTTGAGTTTATTATACGAAGTGTAATATTTTAAACACTGACCTGAAGGAAAATCAATGCATGCTTTAAACCTCTTGAACGATTGATTAACGGCCCTTTAATTCATTTTATTTCATTCAACTTTATATATTACTCTCTATTAAATTTGAGAAACAATTTCCGTAAAATCGTTCTATATCCATGCTTAAGAATGCAGAATTGCTAACTATTGAAATATGCTGATTAAAGTTGTTCGAGCTCAGAAAGAATCTCAGATAATTTAACAAGCTGAATAAGATGATAATGAAACATGATCAAAGAACAAATGTTCCAATAAAGGTTTCAGCCCGAGGCAATGAAATATTCCTACCCGGAAATATGTTAATGTCCTTCGCTGCATAAATTGTTCTAGTTAGTACTAAGTATCGATTCAAGAATTTTCCTGGATTCAGGTAAATGGAGCAAGTAAAAAATGCAATTTCTTTATGATAAAAAATATAAAAGGTTTGCTGAAATTTAACGAGAAGGGATAAAGCTATGTTTATTGAAAACATAGAATGAACAAGAAATTTATTTCACATTTCAAAGAATTTTCTTTTGTGTGTGTGTGTGTGAGCAGTATTTATAAACTTAATCTGAAGTAAGATGACTTTCCTTAGGCAACCTTGTAAATACAATGTAATGCACATCTGATCTCATATATTTTTTTGTTTTGTAAATTAATTTCATTTCAATGTTATAAATATGGATACGTAATTTTCACATTTACGAAATAGATGCGAATAAATGCGAAATTTACCGATGTGAGCGAATAAATGAAAAAATGATAAATGCTTAACTACTTATCGGCAAAAACTCTTTGGTAAACGACATTTTAAGCGAAATTAGGTAACATTAGTAATAATTTATTAACATAATAGCTTAACTAAGACCATCCGAGGTCTATAACTGAGAAATCCCATTCTCTTTCGGATTTGCACCGAATTTCACGCGGACAGTTTGTATGCACCGGAGTCGAACCTAAAAATTTAACTGTAAAAATCAACCATCAAATCTTGCGGATCAATTTAGTAGATTTAAGAACGTCACCTGAGCGCCAAAGTCAAGGGAATTTCATCTACTTAAGAAGTCAACAAACTGTTGATGTTATACTAATTTTAATTGCAACGAAATACTGATAACTTTGTAAAGACAGGTATACAAAGCTTCTATAATCCCGTTAACTGAGTAGATGCTGAGATATTTCATTATGTACAACATAGTAATTAATGACAGAAGGCAAAGGCTTAAGTAACATAATGTGGACACTACTGCAATGTTAGCTTTAAACTAAGAATTTTGATACTTACCTATCAAAGTAAGTAAAATTGTAATTTTTATTAATCAACACGAAATTTTTGAATTTATATATATATACATATATTTTTTGCGAATTAATGCGAAATTTTATATATTGTATTTTTTTGTTGCGAAATTTCGATATTTTTTATGCGAAATTTACGTATCCCTAGTCATAAATTAAAAATAAATAGAAATATTTGCATCTGACTTTATATAATCCTTAAGTCTGTTATTTATTAATAATAGATCCATGATGTAACGCACATCGTTGGTGCAAAAGCAAAATTTCCTTACATTGTTGGGGAATGGATACACTTGGCATAACTTTCAGAAACAAACACAGAGCAACTACAAAATGTTTATGCTGGGCCAACAATTATAAAATGTTGTTGTCCCAACTGCAAATAAGTACTGTTGGGCCAATAATTATAAAATGTTGTTGTTGTTCCAACTGTAAATGAGAGTTGGACTCCTCTCTCAACGTTTGGGCCAACTCACAGCCAACTTGGGTGAGCTGCAAAGCTAGCCATTGTTTCAACAAAAACACTAACTGCCGAATCCAACTGTTGGCCAACTATGCTAAATACGGTTGCCCAACAATTTCCCAGCGGTTTATTGTTACTTATATCTACAAGTACACAAATGTGATAAAGATTAAGAGTGAGAAAATACAATGAAGAATGAGAAATACAATGAAGAAATTTCAATTAAGAGTGAGAAAATACAATGAAGAAATGATTAAATACGCGTATAGTTCAACCTTATTTTTTCTA
This sequence comes from Dolomedes plantarius, assembly GCA_907164885.2. Taxonomy (NCBI): domain Eukaryota; kingdom Metazoa; phylum Arthropoda; class Arachnida; order Araneae; family Dolomedidae; genus Dolomedes; species Dolomedes plantarius. The sequence continues at coordinate 153,381,355 of OU015498.1, read as the reverse complement.
CTGTTAGAATTTTTTTTAACGTTTTTCACAAGGGGATGATTACCATTAGCTTTTACAACTCTAATTAAACTTTTTTGGCATGAACGAAGCTACCTTTGTGTTATTTACGTATTTCTATACTTTGTTCTGTTTATCGTGCATTACTAATTTAAGTCTTAAGTATAAAGAAATGTTTTGTTTCGAATATCTTATTCCAAATATTTCCTCAAAATTTTATGTGAGACGTTTATGTATGGAGGCTAAAGTGGTGTATTTGTTGTTCTTAGGCGGTTATATACCTGTCTAAATTGTGTGTTCAAAAATGCAAGCTTTGGGTTATTACCTTTATGTAATCTAAAATCAATTTGTATTTGAGATTTTGATTTAGAATTCAGATACAGTTTTAAAACGGCAAGATATTTTTATGGCTCCATTACATCTACAAAACAGAAAAAAAACAAGGGTATGAACACAGGCGTATAACATACACCCCTATGTCGCTTTATAAGGATTTCTGAACCGGGTACACACGGGAGAAATTATTGGAACCAAGTATTGTAGAACCAAGTATTCGAAAGTAATCAACATCAGATTTAAAAAACATTTCTATGGGAATAAACAGTTTTATCATGTTTCACAATTTATCATTATCTGGATTTTTGGACCCTTTTGCCGTAAGATTATCCCCATTATTAGTTACTAGATCCCCCTCGACCATCTCAAAAATCAAACTCCTCCTGCTGTCAAAACATATGCCATTGAATGTCATTTGCTTTTATTGATTTATTGTCGTAAAACTTTATCACAAGCTTATCCCCATTATAAATTACTAGATCCTCCTCGACCATCTCAGGAGTCAAAATCCTCCCGCTGTCAAAAGATATGCCATTGAATGTCATTTGCTTTTATTGATATACTGTGGTAAAGCTTTATCGTAATTTTATCCTCATTATCAATTACTAGATCCTCCTCAACCATCTCAGGAGTAGTTCCTGCTATCAAAAGATAACACATCGAGTGTCATTTGCTTTTACTGGTTTATTATACATAAAATTTTCAAAAGAAATTTATTTATTGCAGTTATAAGCAACAAAATTTGATTATATAATCTTATAATGGATAAATTGATTTTACATTGAAAATGGTCAAAAACCGATTTTTTTTTTTTTTTTTTTTTTTTTTTGCATTAGTTGAAACCCGGATTTATTCTGAACAATTTGATACCACTCCTTTTGTTATACGACAATTGCATCATAGGATATTAAAATAATTGTAAACATTATGTATTTCAAACAGTGATTTTTATACAAAATTTTAATTTCAAATGCATTTATCTGCAAAATGATTTTCTGAATTTGCGCGCATGATATTTCAAGAATTATTTGAGATAAAGACTTGAAGTTTTCTACACACGTTAATGTTAACATTCTTCATAAAATGATCTAAAACCTTAGAATTATCTTAGATAATAAAATTTTTATAAAAGATTTTATAAAAAATTTTTTGTAATTTTTTTAAAATTAATTATTAATTATAAATATTGAAAATGAAGGTAATTAAAAGAGAATACGTCAATATATTAAGTCAAATGTTTTCTTTAAAAGAGTGTTTAATGTTAATGAATTAAAATTGCCATCCGTTATCATGCGCACATTGACAAATTATAATTATGAAATAGAAAATCATGTCACTTTATTCAGATTTTCCAGTTAATTAAAATAATTTACATCGGTATGATATTTTTCTTACAATAATTTATGCATGATCCAACAGTCCAGAAATTTGCCTTAAATTTCCTTTAATTTTCCTGGTTAATTTGTTAGCAATTAAGAAAAATGCCAGGAAATAGACTAAGTTTTCATATGTCTGGTGTATACACTTTAATAATATAAAATGTAATCTAGTCTTTGATAACATTATAATCTAGTGTCAAAATGAAAGTAAAGAAATAAAATATTTCCTGAGAATTCGGTCTTTTCGGGTGTCAGAACCCATTTCCTTGAATAATTTTAAACTAAAATAAATTAGAAAGAAATATATTTTTTGCTTACGCTGTAAACTAAAATTCTTTACACTATAAATATAGCTTTTTATTAATATTTAGAGGAATTTTTTTGTAGTACATGTATTATTCAAACCCCAGAAGTACCCGGGTACCCGTTTCTAGAAAAATTTGAGAACCGAAACCCGGGTCTCAATTTTAAATCCGGTTCTGCAGCTCTTATCGCAATATTTCCTCCCTAAAATATGCCCTATTTTCAAAAATTATATTTGTCTTTTTCCGGAGAATTATTTGACCATCTAGAGAGAAAAAAATATCCAATTTGCTTTTCTACGGTAAGTGGCATTCTGTTCCAGTACTCAGAGACCTTGTTTTATCATGGTTATCGCAAAATTCAGCGATAACCATGATAAAACATGGTCTTCAGTCAAATTTTCGATTCTTCTCACCGTAGAAGAATTTTATCTTTCCCATCTACCATGTTTCTCGGAGTTTGAGTTTACCATTCCTACTGTATCTAGATTAGCTGACAATCAATATGATTTATGTATCTCTGCTGCAAGTTTGGAGAAATTCCAACGCTGAAATTTTAAATAAAAATCTGACAAATTGCGTTTTACTCTTCTGAACAACATTGAAGATCTAGGGTTTTTTTTATAGTTTGAATTACTTTTATACTGTGCAAAGTTTTGCTACATATTATATATATATATATATATATATATATATATATACCTCAAAATGATCATATTTTGTTCAGAAAAAATTAAAGATTCTATAGAGATTTCGATGTTAAGAAACTTCTTTCCGACGACTGTTGTGTATCACTTTATAAATTAAATACACAGAGCATCAAGTACGCTTATAATATATTTATCCACCTATTGTTTAACTTCGATGAGTGTCATTAGATTAATTTTTGCGTGAATTAATTGTGGTGACATTCATGAAAGTTGGACAATTAATTAGATAATAATTATAAATCATGTTTTATGTACGATAAATGTAGCATACAGTTATTTAATTTGTTTCGGTATTTGATTGACTGACAATTTTCAATTTATTTTAATTCCTTTTCATTTTGATTGACTGACTCAAAGTAAAGTTTTTTTTTTCTAAAGGTTTAAGTTTTGTTTAATCTTTTATTTATTTACTTCCTTATAATTTTAAAGTTTTTTATATGCTTAATTTTCCGTTTTGTATATAAAGTTTAAATTATCGTGAAATGAATTAAAACTCAGAAGTGCTTCGCAAAAACCCAGACGACACAAAAAGAAAATGGCGCTAAGAGATTCTCAGTTTCATTGAAGAGAAGGGACAATTTTTGCTCACTGTTAACGAAAAAAAGGCCCGTTTAACGCCAAGAATGTACTGATAAGGGTATCCGTCGGTTAGGCCGGGGTCCCCGTAGTGATGGTTAAGAACCCTTTAGATGGTTTCGCCTAATCGGAGAAGATATGGCGAGAATTGAAGCGCCGCCCGTAGGAGGCTGGAAGAAAATTATATAAAGGGTTGACACGAAAAACAGGGTATCTCACTGGCTCTCTCTGAACCTCTCTCTTTCTGACCACTGCTGTTCCAATGAAACTGCTAAGAACGCTATCATGATGAAGATGTTTAAGAATAAGATCGCGAACTCAATGGGCTTTTCTCCCGATATCCGAAGATAGCTCTGTCCTGGATGATGCCTCGAGGCCATATAAACTCCCTCTTCAGATAAGTTTTTAAAAAAATTTTTAACCATGGCATAATTTAAATTAATTTTTTGTTGTTCTTTTAATATGTTTTATGTCAGTCAATCGCCAATCTTGCTATTTCTAATTTCTTTATTGGCCATTTTTTTCTCGTAGTGATGTTCAACGCGATACTAATTAATTTTAATATGAGGGATATTATTTATTTACGCCAATGTTGTAGTACTTTATCTTGCTATTTGTCATCAAAAAACACAGATCACGTCAATTCAGAGTCTTTCGACGGCCATACCATTTACAGTAGGTGAGATGTTTTACAGGAATTCATCTATTCAACGTACACCCTTCAAATTTTCAAGGTTGAAAACCTAAACCCCTGCCAGTACCTTCGAATGGATATGACACATTGCACGAGCATAAACTAATAAATCTTTGAAATTCATTTAAATGATTTCGTCATGACAAAATTTAGCATAAATTTTGACTTAATGGTATAATAATGGTCAAAAAAGATCAATCTAATTATTGTTTTATTTTTTTTAAAGATATTTATTTGAAAACGATTTCAGAAAATATGGTAAAAAAATATTTTTTAATCCACATTGGACTGTACTTTGTTTATACTAACTTTTAGATTGAGAGGAACAGTTTGTTGAAATTTAAATCCTCTTCTATTACATATCACCATAATGGTACAAATAGTAAAAAAGCCTAGCAAAATCGCATTATATATAGGCGAATTTCACAAATGCAAGAACCTGGCACATTATGATAAAAACTATGATATGGCTTTTATATTGTATCCAAAAATATATGTGCTAACTTTATTTCATTGTTACTGAGGAACATCAGTTTTGATTTCTTGCGATGTAGATAAAAACTTCCTGAAAGTCCAAATATTTTAGCTACCGATACATTTTAAAAGATTCCTTTCATATGGATGCATATTTAGTACGTTTTAAATATTTATACTGTATTGCACTACTAATATATAATTTTAAACTTATATAAGTAATAAGTGTTATTTTGCTGCACACCAACACCATAAACAAGCGTGTTATCTCTTGCACCCCAAAAGAAGTTCGATATTTTATTTGCATTTTTCCAGCTTTGATCGTACATTGCACCTTAGTTTTGCAGTCATATATGAACTTTTTTTCAGACAATAACTGAGTATTCCTTTTTTTTAAATACCTCAAAAGCGTTTTCGTACGTCTAAGGGAATTCTTAATTTGTTAAAATTAATATGTAGCTAATGTTATAGCTTAAAATAAACATTATACCTCATATACATGAATCTATAATTTCCTTATTTCATTTCCTGCGTAATATAAATTAGTATATTATGTAGATATATCTTTGTTTTTGAATCATAATGCCACATTCAACATCTTCACCGAAGCACCCGTGGCCGAGAGGTAGTGTCTTTCTTGCATTACCAATCGGAAGTTCCTAAGTTCGATTCCCGTTCTCGATGAACAAGCTTAAAATATTTTTTCCGTTGTTTAAAATTTCTATAACCTTTGTTTCCACTTGGAACCGTCTTAACGTCTCTAGGCAAGTGCCCCTAGAAGTTGCATAATCTTTCCATACAGTTCAACAGTTTTCTAGAACCTTCTATGGAGGGAATACTAGTATGAATCCCACCAGTTAGGATAGACTGGCTGCTGTTTCGCCATAACCGTCACTTACGGAGTTGGGGTGTGTAGGCACCGATTATATTGCATTAGGATTTTTGTGTGCTTGCTTGTAAGGTGCGTTGAGCCCATACAGTAAGTTGTGTTTGTCTTTTCATTTTCTTCTTGACTAATTGCTTCTTTGGGGGACTCGGGGCCTTGGGATGTCTTTTGGGCTTACCTGCATCCTATTCAGAAAGTTCCCCTTGAGGTAATTGACATGGTTAGGCCCCCTGATGACGTGACCTGTCGATTACCTCTGTCGTTTTATGGTTCAGTTCCGGCTCTTATGCAGAATCTTGCCGTTGGTGCGTGGATGCCCAGAGTGCTTGATTTCTGTTTGTTTTTGTCTATTTTAGTATAATTTTTTATCTATATCTGTTGGATTATTTATCCCACCAGTTGGAGGCAGAGATGCTCGCTCGCTAATAAAACTCCTGTTCCTATTATCTACGAGTCGTTATTTCAATCACTTAACATCTACGTGATAATATAAACCATTAAACACATGCCTTTTTTATTACTTAAAATCACAATAAACAATATTTTAACTTTGACAGTCTGAAAATTTCTACGTCATATCACTGAAAATGACCTGGCATACACAGATTTCAAGGAATGGCGTTTATTTTATTTTCAAGCTCTTTCCTACATTCCCAAATTTATCTCCAAATCCCTTAGAAATGAATATCAGCGAAAAATTCTTTTCTATGAAACATTCAGAATGAAAGCAGGTATCTAAAAAGACGACAGGAATCAGTGCGAAGCACAAAATCAAAATTTGAGAAGAATCTATTTTCTGGAAGTCATGATGGCATGTCACGAAATTATATGGTTCTTCGAAAAACATCGTGAGACATTGATCTTGAATGAAGTTCATTCATCTGTAAGAAACTAAGGCAATTTAGAAAAAGGTTAAAATTTTTGTCCTTCCTGAAAGCAATAACCTTTAAAGAAAATTACTTTTACAGTTATTGTAGTTCACGGACATAAGTTATAATAGATATTTTTGAATATTCCGACATAGAAATATAAATACACTTTAATAAGTATGATAAAGAGAGTAATTTATTTATGACTTCCTCTAGTTTTCCATGATTAAGAAAAATCTAAATATGATGTAAACGTTAGTCCTTATATTAAAAATTGCTATAATTTTCTCGAATTTTAAAAACTGTGATTGAATTTTTAAGTTAAACATTTCACTAGAAACAAACACCATCACAAGAGTGATTTATTATAATGTCGGAAAATACTTAAAGTAATACCATTAAATTTACTAAACACATTTATAAAAGTTTTCGAAGGAATTCGATTAACTGACGTACCTGTACACAAACACATACCATATTTGTCATAGAGTGGCTTATGACTTTATCAAAAACTGAACATTTTCCTATAATGCACAAAAAGCCTATTTAGGTGAATAAATATCAGCTAAACATCTGTATCTTGTGTCTCATTAACTCTTCTTTACTGCTTTAATCAGGTTTTCTTTCATGTTTTTCCCCTTTAACGATCAGTTGCTTGCTTACGTTTTTTCTCGAGCATAATCACGTAATAATACAGCAAGAAAATCATAGGATTTGCTTGGCGATGTTAGTAGACTGTAGAATCTTGAAATGTAATTTGTGGGACATAATTTAAAAAGCAGATCGCTGTTTATTGTTGAAATTTCACTGTTTGCGGAACACGAAAAAAAAGGCTTAATGGATTTTGTGTTTGCTATTTCTCATTATCACTTCTAGCTTATGGGCTTCAAAGGAATTTGAATCAGGTTTTTAGCCTATTTAAAGTATTGTGATAAGGTAATGAGATTGTAATAACGGCGTTGATTAGATAAAGGCCTGTTCGCATTGCATCCAAAGTGTTGCGTTCCGTTGCTACGCTGACTCTGAGATTATTAATATGACTTTTAATTGGTTTGACTTATCAGGCGGTAAATGAATAGAGCTATGTTACTGTTTAAAATTTTTAACGCTTATGATCCGTAACGCTCTGGATTTCAGTAGGCACAGGCCGTTTGAGATCTACCGTCATATTTTGTATAGCTAAACTGATCGTAAGCTATCATTTGCAAGCCTGCAATCTCTTATGCAATCACCGAGAGAGAGCATGCTGATACGAGTACAGAATGCCAACGTACCAGTCATTTGGAGTTTTTGAATAAAGGTTTTTATTTTTCTGAGAATTCAGATTTAACTTACATTCATACTTGATGTTTTATGCTCCATTTTATAAAGTAATAGATAAATTCACCCCTTCCTTCTAAAATTTCATAATGAATTCCCAATTTAAATGTATATGATAATTTTACAATCTGCAAATTAATTAAAGAAATATAACTAAAATTAAATAATTCAACAGAGTTAGATAAGTATAGTACGAACGTAGACAAAAACAAACAGAAATCATGCACTCAGGGCTTCACGCACCACAAGGCCAGATTCTGTAGTAGTAACGGAACTAAACCAAATATCGAGGTAACCGACTGGTCTCGTCATCAGGAGGCTTAACCAAATCAGTTGCCTCAAGGGGAACTTTCTAAATAGGACTCAACGCACCATAAATGCAAGTACACATACAAAATTGCGTTGAGTCCTAAGTGCAAGTTGTCCGTGTATTTTCATTTGATTTGACTATTTGTTTCAATGGGGATCTCGGAGCCTTGGGATGTCTTTTGGTTAGACCTGAATCCTATTCAGAAAGTTCCCCCTTTAGGTAACTGATTTGGTTAGGCCTCCTGATAACGAGGCCAGTCGGTTACCTCGATATTTGGTTTAGTTCCGTTACTACTACAGAATCTTGCCTTACGGTGCATGGAGCCCCGAGTGCGTGATTTCTGTTTGTTTTTGTCTACATTCTTGCTATAATCATCTAGCTCTATTGAATTATTTAGTTTTAGTTATATTTGTCCGTTTTCAATGTGACGATTTGTTGCAACTGCGCAATCTTTTATTGAAAAGTTAAAATTTTCAACACTAGGGTAGGTTTACATTTAATTTGTTCGGCAGTCTATGCCCACTTTATAAGTTTTAGTTTATGTTGAATTGCTTATATTATTATGCTTAATTAAAGAAACTTATGGTAGGCAGAGAAAAAACTGGTAAACTGAAAATATTCTCAGCATTTAGAACAGGATTGATCATAATCATATATTCACTAATGATCTTCAAGATTTTAAAACTTTCAGTAGTCTTTTTTTCTTAAAATAGGTTGTACTCGACATTTATTGTGACTCTTTAAACTAACTAGAAAATAGGGATAGACAAAATTGGTACGAGGAAATACAGATTGAGGTAGGTTAAATTTATATAGAACAGATTTAGGAAAATAATATAATTAGATTAATAAGGAACAGAATAATGCCCTTCCAACCTTTAGTAACCTTATTGCTTTAAAATGGATCATACTCGACTAATATTTTAACTCTATTACTTAACTATGAAATAGGTGTCAACGATTATAGGTATTAGGAAATATATATTAAGGTTATATAGAAATGGAACAAATTTAGGAAAAATTTATAAGCAATTTCATAAGGAATAATAATATAGTATTAAAATATAAGAAAAAGGGTATATAGGAATATAGAAATTGAATAAACATATGCATGTAAAAATGGAGAAAATTCCGACTGCTCGGTATTGTGTCGAAAAACCATCCCCGTGAGCAAAATTCCTTCACTACAATAGTTTCCTTTGACAGAACGTGACCTTCCATTTTGTCGCTTACCGCTGTACTTCGAACTACTGGAGCATACTACTCAGAATATAAAATGCTTTGTGAGTTCCTTTCTTCCCTGCTTTTAAGTGAAGTGCGGGGAAGGAAATCATATGTGAAGGGTTGGCAACCTGTGGCCCGGAGAGGCATTTGGGATAACCCTCTGGGAAATAAAAATGGAAATAATTTCGAATATTTTCGATATCATTCTCTGGGTAGCCTGCGTACCAACTGATGTAGTTACAAATAACCAAAATCTGACACAAAATAAGGCTGGTGACTATTTGCATGCACCGTGCCTTTGCAACGAAATGATAAACAAATTATCGGTATTTTAATACAATTATCTTTATAATCATTTTTTATTCTTACAGTTTCTTATCGGTAATACCATGAGTATCGTAACACAGTTTTATTATATATGGTGATTCACTCGTCAGAGACACCGAATATTCTGTAATAACTCTCGCTCGAAACAAACGGTCCGAACGAAACAACGTACAATGTGCTTCCCAGTAGATGGCAAATAATATCACGTGGTTCTCGGATAAGGTGGGGCTCCATTTGGGAGGGGGGAGGGGGGAGGGGTACGTTAACTCGAAAAACACCCGTATATGGGCCAATCCCTTTGCCACTCACGAAACATCGCTTCATGATCAAAAAGTTGGTGTACGATTCGCGAGGCCTCAGTTGTGAATCATATGCCCTATTTTCTTTGACACCGATGTGTATCTGGACATTTTTAAACATTTCATGGATCAAATTCATGACCGTGAGTTCACGGATGTTACTTCAAGTAAAATGGGGCAACATGTCACACATCCGCAAGGAGAATGGTGGGAACAATTTCATCGGCAGCAGGGTAATTCCAAGGAGGCTTTGGCCACCACGGCAACCGGATCTGACACCACCAGACTTTCCCCAGACCACCAGACATGTTTTTTGGGAAAAGTCTATCGGAACAAGGCTAACACTTTTGAAGAACTGAATGAAAACTTCCAACGTAATATTGCTGCTATTCCCCTAGATATCCTTGCCAATAAGTTCAGGAACACGGAGGGCTGCGCCGAAACGTGTCTTACAGAATATGGAGATCCTTCCACCATCTCATGTAATGCAATTGATTACACATACGTCAAGGTGTGTACCGTATTTCTGTTGGTTAAGATTGCTTCATCCTTGTAGCAATAGAGTTTTTACAGAATATTCGGGGCCTCATTTGAGTGAATCACCCTGAACTTCCATATTAATCATTTCTACTTTTTGGAACGAAGTTCTTTTACGCGGCTTACAATAGAGTGAATTGGCAGGAATCGTCACGTAACGAAAAAGCGTTATGTCCCCTTCATAAGAGCTTTCTCTCAAGGACTCCGTGGCTGAATGGTTATCGTATTGGACTGCAGAGCGAGAGGTCCGAGGTTCAAATCCCCGCACAAGCGTTACGGCATTTGAACATAGTATTTTAGTTAAGTTCTTGCTCACTAGATGGCGTCACTATGCAACTTTTTTTCTCTTCAAGCTAAAATGCTTGTTTATTTTTGTTGTTGATTCGACGCTAAGCAATGCAAAAAAAATGGCTATTCGCTATGTTGAATGCTATTCCATTCCTATTCTTTTGTAAAAGTTTGACATTTTGAAGTCAATGATTCATGATATTCACTCTGAGTCGAAATATTTATTTTTTATGTCAAAAATTCAAGTTATGTGCAAAAACTGAAGTCATTTATTAAATTTATCGTATGGATACATGCATTGAAGTCTAATTTTGTATTGATTTATTCAACAAGCAGCCGGGCTTCGCCCGACTAGGCTCGGGCTTCGCCTAGCTACGCTCAAGCCATCCGTGCAACATATTTATGTACTTCGGGCCCCACAAAAGAAAAAAGCCTACAAATGTATTAAATTCAAATGAATAAATTCCTTTCAATTTTCATTCCCGTCGCTGCCGACAGATGGCAGCACCACTGCACCAGACGATTTGGTTTCTCAGCAGTGAGTGATTTTAGAATGAAAATATCTCTAAAACTATTGAATTAACAGAATAAGTGTACGCAGAAAAAATTATCAGTTTTCGAAGCTCTTTCCAAATATGTAACATTTATGTACTTTCATGAGAAAAAAAATTACACCGTTTCCTGTATATTTGTCGGCCATTTTTTTTTTCGAGGATTGGCCCGCCCGGATGAGTTACGGTCACGTGATCTCTCGACTTCCACTTGTCTCTTTATTAGTATAGAAGATTATTCAGATGATGGTAAAAGGTAAGCCATTCCAATATTATTTGTACTCAAAGAATTAAGAAGATTGATTTAACTGCATTTAAACAAGTACACTAAATATTTTCTTTTGGTAATGGAAACTCATACAGTCCACTCCGATATAAAATTACATTAATAAATTAACTGACCCCCACCGACATTTCCTTCTTTATCTCTTCTTGTCCTGCAGATACTTCTTTCTTTATCTCTGTCGCAATGTTGTTTTGCATAGCCATCATAGCAGCAATCATCTGTTGAAATTTATCTTCCAAATCTTTAGCGGTAACAGTCTGATCAGCCATTGATCTTGTAATAGGCATTTAATACCTACCCCACTCCTGACACCAAAATGTTCCGTTTTCTGGGTTCGATGAGATTGAACGACTTCTCTTCAGAAAGTGCACACAAAATAAAATTTATTATTCTATAAATTCTTCAGGCGCATACACAAATTTTATACAGAAAACACGTAACAACTGTCTTCTATACAGCAGAAACTCTAAAAACGCAAGTCAGGATAACAGAGTCTTCAATACAATTCTCGCCTAGCGCGCTTTCAATACATTCAATTCTCAGCAGAAAAGAACACTCACTTAAAATGTCAATCTCAGGTATATTTATAGACTTCAAAAGCGCCCTCTATCGGCCGGCCAGCTAGAAAGTTCCAGAACCTCCTCGAAAGGACCAGAAGTTGGCGACCATTTGGCGACCAAAATAAGTCACCAAATCCATCTCCAATTTGGCGATAACTCTCATATTTGGGAAAATTACAATAGACTCCTAAAATTCGTAACAATATTATATTTATAATGAAAACTAGTTACATATTTGAACAAGAGATGACGCCGTAAAAAAATCAACAGGTGCAAACGCGCTGTCTTGATCCACTCCTCTTCCTCTAAGACAGGAGATCCCAAACTTATTTAGCCTACCGCCCCCTTTTCAGAGAAAAACTTACTCAGCGCCCCTTCCCCGCCTCCTTGGTAATTCACCTTTATAAATGAGCAAACACAGATGCACTGACATATTTGCGTCCTTTTATATAACCATATTTCTAATTACGTCCTAGAACATAATAAAAAAAGATGTAAATCAGACACCTTGAAGTTTAAAAGTATAAAATTATTTATTAAAATCAACCATAGTGATATTCGCATTACACACATAAACACAAGATAACGAAGGATAATACTAAAGTAAAAACTACAAGTAACATTAAAACTAATCCTAATGAGAAGGATGAACTTGATGCACTACTATCAATTTTTAATGTTCGGCTCTATTTTTATCAACTGCTTTCTTAAATCACCGCGATCAGGTATTTGTAGTCGATTTCTGTTTATAGTCCTGTTTTTGCACAGATTTGTGATCGCACTAAAACCATGTTCCACTATATGTAATGAAGGAAATGCAGCTAAAAACTTGTGTACAATAGCCCATATTCCAGGATAAGTGTCGGTACGTTTTTGCAACCAGAACTGTTGATTGCTGTGTTTGAATTTCAATTCCTCATTTGTTGTTACTTCTATCACTTCTCTTTGTATTTTTGGAAATTCTTATGTGTTTGTTCTTGAAAAAGTGTCCAAAACCAAATCGAATATGTTCCTATTGAGAATGTCTTCAAATCGTTGATTGAAGTCAGAATGGAGAGCTTACAAGTGCTGACAATATATAATCAAGTCTTCATGATGTTTTACTATTGTCGACAAATTTTGAAACTGGCTTAATTCCCTTCGTCCTAAATTTCGTTTGCACAGAAGAAGTTTTGCCACAAACGAGGAAATAACAGTTTTAGTTTTGATTAAATTCAGCTCTTCGACTTTGAGTCTTTGATTTGTTTCATTAAATTTATTAAACAAGTCTATCAAATAAGCTATGTCATATTTGGAATCGGTTAAGTTGACTCGTAAAGCATCATCTTTGTTTCCTAAGAACTCTAGCACTGAGTCATGAAGTTTATAAGACAGATCCAAACAAGCACATTTTGATAACCAATAAATTTCTGTATGAAGCAGCAAGCGATTGAATTCTTCATCGTTTTCAGTACAAAGTTAACCATATAATATGTGATCGAAGGAATTGTTTAAAGGAACATGCTCTAAAGTTCACTCAGATTTTTGGCAACTAAATGCTGACGATGAATGGCGCAGTGTTCAACGAATACATTCGAAACCACTTTTTTTAAATATGCAAGAAGAGCCCCCCCCCCCCCCAACCTCCCTGTAGCATCCTAGCATGGCTGGAACACCATTCGTAGCAACTGATATTGTTAAGGGGGATTTCTTTTACTTTGATAAACTCTTCCAAGGCCGATTCTCCTTTAGTATCAGTTTGCAAATTTTTAGCGAATAATAATTATTGGCAATTATTGTCTTCTTTTATGAATCGCATGTATACTAAAAGTAAGACCTGATTTCCTAGAAAAGTTGACTCATCAAGCTGTATAGAGAACTGGAATGTTTTTAAATCCTCACCCAATGAGTCTTCAGCATCTTGAGCAATTTCATCAGTTTTTAGCACTGTATAATTGTTCAAAGGAATTTTCTAGCTAATATCAAACGCTGACTTGTGTAGCATAATGCATATTTCTTCACTTATAGTAAAAAATTTCATAACACAAAACGATTTGACAATTTCGCGTACAAAATAACGCCAGGAACTTCGTTCCTGACGGGGGTTCCCCGACCGCACAATTTTTTTAAAAACTAAAGTTGCTACTAAAGTTGCAACTAAAGTTGCTTGTAAGAGAAACTTTTAGGAACTCCCTATCACAAGAACTGATTTCGAGGAGTTCAAATAAGATATAGTAGAGAAAAATTGCTGAAGTCCCAGAATGGCCGAGGCAGAAAGCAGTCGCCTTGTTTCGACTAGTGACAGGCCATGATTTCCTATTGAAACATCTCTTCCATATGAATATCGTTCCAGAACCCTTTTGTAAGCTCTGTAATCGACGAAAGGACTTGGACTTTACCCATATACTGTCTTGCCCCTCTCTACCAGATCCGGTGTAGGAAAGAAAATTGGATAGCTTGAAGACTTTTGGGTTCACGGACGTTTTAGTTCGCTTTTGTTTGTTTGTTCTTGTTTGTTTTTGTATATATTATCTTGCAACCCACCATTGGAAATAAAAAATAGTTTTTGAATGTCTAGAAAATCGGGTATTCTCAGTAAGAATAAAACTGCGTATCCAAACAAACGCAGTTTGTTTGGATATGTCTAAAAAATCTGAAATTATATCAATAAGTTTTCCTTCCCACCAGGGAATTTTCAATAGAGACCCGTCGCCTGCAAAGTTGCGAGTTCAGATTTCAAAGCCGACTTGGATCTGACTATTTCAAATGTACGCCCATAGTCAGCAGAATATATAGCGAGAAACGATATAAAGCATTGCACGTAGTGACTTTGTATAGGAAATCGTGAATCTTTTTTAAAAGATCTTTAGGGAATATTATTCCAGTCGAACGTAAAATTCAAATCCTTATATTCATAAATATAACGTATAATGTATATGCATATATATATATATATATATATATATATATATATGTGTGTGTGTGTGTGTGTGTGTAAGTAAGAATCCTTTTTAACATCTCAGGAAATTGATACATATTAAAAAAAAGTTTGTTGCGTGAAAAAATTACAGCCATAGACGTATACAATCTCCCTGTGCGATATTCCTTAGTATGACAAACAATTTTCTTATTAGCAATGTTTTCTTGTTTTACCAGATAGACAAATAATTGAGACCTCATTCTATATTTAATTAATATATCTCAAGATAAGAAATGTAGAATAGCTTATCTGAGCCACAGATTTTACACGACAGACAAAAAATAATAGAATTTTATTTTCTCTTCATAGCTTTTTGTATCTTATTTAACTTTATCAGTAAAAAGGCAACTATGTTACAGAAAGAAAATGTCTCTTGATCTCTCGGAATAGATTGATGTCATATTTTAAATCAGCTTCTAAATGGGATTTGTATGCAAATTATTACATGCTACCTTTATACTTTATTCCAAACCACTGTGCGCTGTTGAATAGAAAGCAGATGCGGCAAATAAAGAAACTTTCTATACCAAATCAAGAAAGTTCAGTAGCGTACTCGAGTGTCGAGAAGTCATGTAGTCTCTCGAATAAAAACGTCAAGCAAAAAAACATTTGGGGGGAAAGACATCGATGCATCTCCCGTAAGGAAAAAATACAGATTCTTATTCAAATTTTATCTTCCTTTTCAAAATTCTTCTTTGGTGTTCCAAAGACAGGTAGTAAATAAATCATCCAAACAATAAGAATTTAAGATAAGCATCTTTTGGCGTAAGATAAGCAAATAAGTAAATAATTTTTTGATCAAGCGTTTTCAGTAGAAATAACATTAAAAGAGTCATACAACCACCCTTCTTCAAATTCTAAATTTTATCAACTTTTCTGCTGGGAAAAGCAGAAGTGGCTGACTCGGACCTTTAACTTTTAGGACAGACGATTTAGATGATTCATCACTTGGCGATAACTTACCCTGCAGATACTACTATTTTCTCCCATTTGAGTCTTTTATTTTGTCCAGTCTGACAGAATTTCACGGCCCAACTTGAGCCCGGTCGAAATTATCTAATTTTTAAAAATAAATATCGTTTTCTCACAATGCGGCACACTTTTGTCCTGCGACATTCGCCCATCCAAACTACGAGTTTTTTTGCTAGTATATTATAAGAGTTATGTATAGGGGAGCCAAAACTGCTTTCGATGAAGGGACAACCAAAGAACGCCCAAACATCATCCAGAATTCAATCCTGAGCTCACGTCATGGCAATCGCGACACAAACCACTCTGAATCGTTTTATTCATCTGGTAATATTTCTAACCTATGCAAACGCTTAACATACGAGATAAAGTCATTAAGTATATAACAAAAGATAATTGAAAAATAACTTTCAGTGATAATCTCTTCAAAATTATTTTTATTTCTCAACATAATCTCTACTAGTATTTATGCATTAATCCCATCGTTTTATCAGCACCCCAATACCAGCTGCATAAAACTCCTTAAGTTACTGTTTCAGCCGCATTAGGACTTCATGTTAAACCTCTTCATCATCTGCAAAGTGTTTGCCTCCAAGATGATTTTTTAGTGGACTAAATAGCTGAAAATCGCTTAGGGCTAAGTCGGGGATGTAACATGGATGTTGATGAAGTTGCCACTAAATTTTTTAATTCTCCCCTGCATTAGGAGAGCTGTAGGAGGTCTCGAATCATCGCGATGAAGAATTATTCCTCTGGTCAAGAGGCCTGGAAGCTTTCTCCGAATTGCAGTCCGAAGCTTCAATAGAACATCGCAGTATGATTGAGCATTTGCATTTTTACCTTGATTTTTTAAATGGGGTAGCAGCACTCCTCTGGAATCCCCAAACACCGTAAGTTTCGGACTGCAGTTTTTTTTTAATTATCTTTGGTGACTTACTTAATGACTTTCCCTCGTACTATCTCCAAAGTGTCATCTAGAAATCATGGAATACCCTTGCTAGAAAATTGCGGAAATTGAGAATACCAGAAATTGTTTGTAAAAATCACCAGACGTTTATGGGTTGTTTGGAGTTATTATCATCTTATGAAACTGAAGGGATTAAAGACAGTTTCGGCCTATTCTCAAATGTGCGCCTACTGTGTACCTATCCAATTTTGAACCCGAAAGCAAACTATTCACCCATCATCCGGTTTAAGCCTTTTCTACAACAATAATAATTTCTGATTGTACTATTTAACTGTTGTACCTCTCTATGGCTACCTTTGCCTTAAAATGTAGTAAACCGAACTCAGAAATCTAGAATGTCTCGTTCACCCCATTATTACTTCAGTATGTCTCTCCTTCGACTGTGGTGCATAATATATATACACACACACACACACACACACACATATATATATATATATATATATATATATATATATATATATATATATATATATATATATATATATATATATATATACACATATATATATATATATATATATATATATATACACACACATATATATATATATATGTGTGTGTGTGTGTGTGTGTGTGTGTGATCTACGAAAATATAAATTATGCTCGCTTGAGGATACTGACAAAATTGCGATTTTTTAATTTATTTGTCCTTACAAAATTGTTTTTTTTTTGCGTGATGCGGAACTACTGTTTTAAAGGCTTTCAAATCATATTTAGGATTTCATATCCTCAGACGTCGTTGAGATTGTAATTAAAATTAATTTTTAGCCAGATAAACCGGCGAAACTTTTACGTTGCGATAATCACGTAAATTAACTCCATATACTGGAAGGGTTCATCTTAGCGAAAACTGAAACGTCTGTTATCAGTGAGATTAATTCCTGCACTGTGATATTTTTAATTGGTTATGATTAATTATTAAGATTTTGAAAGACTGGCATGCATTCGTAATTAACTACGAACTTCGCACTAAATCCAGATGTACATTATACTCGAATGGAATTCCGAAGAATATAATTTTCGATTTAAAATTTCATTTCTCAAATAATTATTAAAATAAATAAGGAATTAACTACTTACAAACACTCTTTTCCAAGTTTCATTAGATAAAATTTTGATATCGCTATAACTTTCAATGTTCCTGATGAATAGCATATATTTTCAGGGGAAATGACACTATAATATACCTTAATGCAGAAGAATTTCTAATAAAAAGTTTCTAGGATTAAAAAATATAAGTTTTCGGTTGCAAATTGTTTTCAAGTCTTCCTAAGCATTTATATTAGAATATATTGTTAATCATATACTGAAAGATTTGCTGGTACTGGGGGCACTAACACTGTATGCGCTCTTCCGATGAGTTCAACATTAAATCAATTTTAAAATTACTGAAACATTTCAAATACTTTTCAAATTTGTTAAAACTATGAGAAACGTCTCGATAAGTTGACAGTATCCATATTAAGCACATTTTTCGACTGGACAAACATTGTTTGGATATATTTGGATATATTTCCAGAATCCCACTTTTCTGTCATAACTTAACTACAGCTACCTAAATTTTGTAAATTAGAGTCTTCTTAAAGCCGTGAAGGGTGTATGCAAAGAATGTGTGCACAAATCTTCCGCTAAAACCTGTAGTAGTTTGCACATGTTCAAATAATGAGGTAAATTCGGATACCTAAACAGAATCCAACTTTCTGTTGTAAGATAACTACACTTGCCTACATTTTGAATTGGATTTTTCTCAAATTCATGTATGCGGTACACAGAGAATCTGTGTACTAAGTGTTCTTTAAAACATCAACTAACATGCTTATATATCCAAGCTATGAGGAATATCCTGATAGTTAGACAATGTACCACCTTTCAGTCGTAAGTTTACTACAGATTCCTCAACTCTAACAGGGAGTTCTCAAAAGCATGAATTCTATACCCAGAGAACGTGTGTACTGTGCCTTCGTCAAAACCTCTCAAATTTGCATTTATGTCCAAATAATGACAAGAAACTGGATATTTAGTATCCCACCTTTCTGTTGCAAGTTAACATCAGCTACCTAAACTTGGAAATAAAGTTTTCCCAAATTTGTGAATGGTGTGCGCAAAGCATGTAGGTACAACGTTAAAATCTCAACCACTACGCAGATAAAAAATGTATGGTTTACCTTTTCGGGGGAGGGGCCTCTACTACAAATGTGTGTTATACTTCTTCTTCACAAACACAACAACCCCCTACAGGCTCTGGCTGCCTCAACCACGCGCTCCTTCCAGCGTCTTCTATCTGCGACGACTCCCTTCAAATTTTTAACTTTCAAAGTCTTTAAATCTTTTTCAACGTCATTTAACCATCTAGTATGTGGTCTACCTCTAGATCGGGATCCCTCATGTTTTTTAAATGTCAAGATCTTAGTGGGATTATCTTCCGAGCTTCTCCAAACATGGCCAGGCTATCTTAATCTATTACTATGGATGACTTTTGTTATTTGTGATTGCCCATAAAGCCTATACAGTTTGTGTTATACAGAAAAACAAATTCTCCAAGTAACTTAATATATAAGTTTCTGAATAAAACTGTCCTATTTAACCTAAAAGTTTTTATCCTAATAGTTCTTTTTCCAGGTGAATTTAAATTAGATTATTTAAGACCAAACATTCAAAGTTGAAAATTAATTGTTGTGTTTTAATTCAATAAAATAATAGAACACAGGAAAGACATTTTTCGGCTAGCAAACATCCAGTTTAGTGGGCCCATTTTATTCATTTAGGATAACCAAACACTCAAAAATTGTTTCATCAAAGGAACTGAGAAAGCTTTCAATGCTTTTTTCCGCAATTCATTTAATGCTCCATTCTTTCCTTCCTAATGTTTTGAGCCAAAATTATTTGTTTCTTTCTGTTGTAATTGTATGGCTGTCCTCCTTTACCGAAAAGAAAAATATCCATGTCATTGTTATTTTCTGATTGCCGGCATTTGCACTCTTTAAGGTTCTTTTTTGTTTCTTTACTCGCTCTCTTGTGCCGCTATTCCTTTTATAACGAAGATATTGGGAAGAGTCGTTTGATTTATTTTTTGGATTTTTTCCACCTATCATTCGATTTTACGATATATCGACTTACATTAGTATTGTTATACATGTAATATGGGTAACAAATCAATTGGTTAGACCGAAGTACTTTATAATTATTTATTTGTGCATGAACATTTAAATGATCTGCATTCATATGCATAGACATATAAAAATATTTTACTCTCACGTCATTTACTTTCAGTGGTGACCTTTTAAGGAACACCCTTAACGATTTATATATATATATATATATATATATATATATATATATATATATATATATATATATATATATACATATACAGTAGAGCCCCGATTATCCGCGAGTGCGTGTGCCGCGAAAGAAAGTTTTAATTACGAACCTCAAGAAAACCAATTTTAATTTTTAATCCAAGCCAACTTGTACGGAGCCCCTGTACGGAGGTGTACGATTTTTAAGAAAATAAGTACAATGGACTGTAAATAATATAACATAAATTTAATAGCGAAGCATTGTTTCCCATAATAAACTCCGCTTGTTACAGGAGCTCTGTACTAGACCTATACAAAGTTCTTTCTGATGCATTCTTGCCGCTAGAGGGCGTACATAGACAAATGAGTGGAGGCGTTACGACATACATTACTTAACAGACCCTACAGTGCGAACGTCGAAAATTACGCTGTACATTCTCTGATCACTGACCTTGACGACCTGAACGGCCGAGTCTACTCTCTGAAGTTTATTAGCCTTCCCCTCTCCGTCTACGTATTTTCTCGGTCTGCCAATGGTCTCAGTGGTCAGTAAGCGTGCATATTGATGAGTTGTGTTTTATGTTTGTTTGTCAGAGCTCAAGTTTAGTGTCTAGTTAGTTCCTGAAATTGTGTAATACATAATGGCTGAAAAACGAAAGAAGGTTGCGTTAACGATTGTACCGTGCGAGACGTTTTAAAGCAAAAAGACAAACTGTTGACCTTTCCATCAGTGTCTGAAAGTGCTTCTGGGATGAAAAAACGAAAAACAATGAAGAAATCCACCTATAATGAACTTGACTCGGCATTAGCTGAGTGGTTAGCTCAGGTGCGAAGTGAGGGCACCCCCATGTCTGGCCCTGTAATTGCCTCTAAAGCGAAAACCTTTTTTGATTTGTTAGGCCTGGAAGGAAATTTTGATGCTTTGTCCGGTTGGTTACATCGTTTAAAGAAACGTCATGGAATTAGAGAGATTGGTTTAAACGGAGAGAAGCTGAGTGGTGATCAAGAAGCAACTGAGGATTTTCAACGTGATTTTCAAGATTTTGTGTTGTCTGAGGATCTGTCATATGAACAAATTTATAACGCTGATGAATCAGGGCTATTTTTTTGGAAGTGTCTTCCCACTCGTACTTTAGCATTTGAAAGTGAACATGAAGCGGCAGGTCACAAAAGTAGCAAGGAAAGAATTACAATCTTGCCATGCAGCAACGCTGTGGGTAGTCACAAACTTAGGCTTCTTGTAATCTGTAAATCTAAGAAACCGAGGTCTTTTAAGGGGCCAAAGTAGAAAATTTACCAGTTGATTATTTCAACCCCCCCCAAAAAAATAAGTTGGATGAAACAGCAGATTTTTCAAGAATGGTTTGAAAATATTTTTGTACCTCAAGTACGTAAACATCTTGACTCAAAAATTTGCCAAAGAAGGCTGTTTTGTTAATTAACAACGCCCCTTCACATCCAGCTGCAAGTGTGCTTAAATTTTCTCACGGGCAAATATTCGCAAAGTTTTTGCCCCCAAATGTTACTGCAATGATACAACCTATGGACCAGCGAGGAGTCAATGCAACCATGAAGAGAACATACAGGACAAAGTTGTTACTGTCAAAAATTGAGGAAGGCTGCGATCTCAAAGAATTTTGGCGTAATTATACAATTTTGGATAGCATTTATGATATTGCGTCTGCATGGGATTACAAGGGGCATGGGAAACCCTCAACCCTTGTTAAATCATGGAGAAAACTCCGAGTATCGAAACAAATGTCAATGAAAACATTTGTGAAGAAGAGAATGAAGTCATGCCAACCGCTACACTTGTTGACCTAGTGACATCCGTTCCGGGAGGTGAGAATGTCGACGAAGAGAACATAGAAGAGTGGCTGGAATGCGACGCAAGTGAGTCGGGGTTTGAACGACTGACTGACATAGAGGTAACGAACAAAGCAATGGGAGTGAACGAGAATGAAGGACAAGACGAAGATGCACATCTGGCAGAAAAAAATTATATTAAGAAAAGTGCAACTTGAAATAAAGAAAAGGTGTTTTCAAAGAAAGAAGCAAAAAAGAGTGACTGAATTTTTTAAAAAGGTGTAACTGAACAGTTTTTGTACATACAGTATGTATGTATTGTGTTTTGTTTATCGTTCTTTATTTTAGTGGTTTAGACATAGAGCAAATGTTTCTGCTGTACTATACATATGTATGTATTTTAAAAGTTTTATGTTTTTAGTACAATAAAACATAGTTTTTATGTTGAAATATTTTTTTTTCGTGTTTGCACCTCAATTTTAGACATTTTCGGGTTATCCGCGGTGCCCTTACCACCCAAAACCGTGGATAATCAGGGCTTTACCGTGTCGTGGGGTACGACATATAAAAAAAAAGAAAATAGAAAAGGTGCAGAAAAACCAATTAACAAACGGGACGGAAAATGAAATAGTAAAATGACGCCAGACGATACGAGAAGAATGTCGTGGGGATACGATATGTTAGGAGTTCAAAAAGGGCAGACAACCCAATTAAAGCGGAAGTCGGCGGTGCAATGAGAAAATTGAAATGGCACTTGATCAGACAAAGGACCGGATGAAGAAAAAGAAATTGAAAAGCAACAATTAAGAGTCGAAACAGCGAGGGATATAGATAGAGGAGACATCTAGTTTAAAAGGGAATTGTGGACAAAGAGAAGAAGACCCCACACATAGGAGATGTTCTGGGAAAACACGATTCCTAGAAAAACAGGAATGAGTCGAAGGCGGGATTGTTCGAATATAAAACGCCCCTCACTCTAATTGGTTAAAGAAATGATTAGGGGATGAAAAAGTTAACGAATCAAAGTGGAAGTTAAAAAAAAGGTTAAACATGAGAGACGATTGAAAATGTAAAAGGCGGGGCGTTGAGAAGATAATAAAAAATAGAGAGTGAGAATAAGAAATAATCATATATTGATTTTGACTCTCAGACTTAGCACCTAAATAGAGAGTTGTAGCATCGTAAGCGATAAGGCAAAAGAGAATATATGGGAGATTGCGCCCCGACTTAGCGCATCGCTGTTAAGTCGGGAACCCAACGATGAGAGGAGATTAGACGAATAGTGGAGCCGAGAAAGATTGCCTGACCCCCGCAAGCTAGCGATGAGAGGAGCATCGGAGCCGAGATAGATTGCCTGACCCCTGCAAGCTACCGATGAGATGATAGTAGTTGAGACACGGAACCAAGACAGAGTGCCTGACCCCCACAAGCAAAAGATGGAGAACCGATCCGGCCATTAAAGTCTGCCTATTCCCACGACAGGGAGTGAGTCCGACAACCGTGTTCACCAACGAAAGTGAATCCTGAAGAAAGATATCCCAATAGATGCACATGAATATGCCAGCCAAAGTCCCCTTCTGCAGTCCGCAAAAATGGAGGTAACCATTTATTAACTATTGCCAAACGTCGTTAAATACCCGAGTCTTATATTATAGGCGGAAGTTAAGGAATAATATATATATTGCGTACTGAAATAAAATTAATTTAAATAAATGAAATAATGCAGTCAAATAATACCTTGATATAATGAGTATTTCTTTAGGTTCATAATTAATAATAATATAATTGAATGTGTACTAATATTTGTATTGTGTTAATAAATTAATGTATCGTTTAGAATTCAGAGTAATGGTATCATTGCCTACCACTATACCCAATCCCGACCCACCCAAAGTAAACCTACCACATACTGTATATATATATATATATATATATATATATATATATATGTGTGTGTGTGTGTGTGTGTGTGTGTGTGTGTGTGTAAGTAAAATATTTATTTTTATCTATCTCTGTTGGATTATTTATATATATATATATATATATATATATATATATATATATATATATATATATAAACATACACATATACAGTGCTAGATTTCTAGAAATAGAGGCGCCGGAACGGTAATCTTCCGGCGTGTGTGTGTGTGTATGGGGGGGGATTCCATTTTATTGATAAAGAGAGGTACCTAAAGAGAGGCACCGGAACGCTGTTCCGGCGCGTTCCGCCTCAAATATAGCCCTGTATATATATATATATATATATATATATATGTACATACATACATACATACATACATACATATATTCATACTCCAATTACAAATCCATCGATTCTACGTCATGGACAATTAATTTATATTTTAATGGATTTAAGTGTGCATGTGACCATATTTAAACATTCCATAAAGGGTTTCCCCTAATATTCATATTTTCAAAGTTTATTTTCTAAATTTTACAGATTTTTCCCTAAATCCAAAATATATTCGAATTGAGTTCTTTCACAACTGAATTGGACGACATTCAAAGGAGAATTATCTGGAACTGTTATCTTAACGTCTTCAAACAGATTATATGGTTTAGACAAAAAGAACACTGCTGGTTTCATTTGGTGGGTTTTGTCAGATTTTAAATTCTAAAACAAAGTCTTAGTTTTAAGTCTATCTTCCTCTCTCACTTAAACACACACAAATACTGTTATTATTGTTATTATTACAAACTTCTCTAAAATGACATTTTTAATTTGAGAACTCAGTTTTTGCGAAAATAACTGGTATTTAGAATTTTTTCTACCATGACGCTGAAGAATCAATTAAAAAAACGGGAATTAAAGCTTCCTTCTATATTTTTTCTTTCTTTTGTATGAAAAGAAACAAGGCACGGCTGTAATCGCACTTAACTGTCAGTTTGACCAAACCTAGTAAAAATTCACTGATTTCAGTTTCTCCAAAATTCATTTGCAGAATTGTGAGCGGCCCTTAAGCGGAATATCTGTTTAAGAAATGATTCAAACTAATTGGCTAGAATCATTGAGAAATATGCTTTTAAAAAGAAAGAATAATCACACACATTTCCTAGAACTCAAACCTTAATTCTACTTTTGATTAGTTTTTAGAAGAAATTTCTTGTATTATCTGCATATTTAAGGTGCGAGCCAAATTTTTATGCATTTGAGAGTTGCTTGGCAACTGAGGGTTCGTTGCCACAGTTCTTTCTGTGAACAGCGTAAAGACTCTTTCCAGCGAAGTACTTCAAAAGAATGCCTTCGCTTATTTGTTATACTGAGATTGGATTTATGTTTTTCAGAATGTTTTATCGTATTAATTATGCGAGTTTTTTTAGAAAAAGTATAGAAAGCTTTTCTATAGCTGGTGGTTATTATATCTGAGAAATTGTTTTCGCAGTCTTCATAAACACTCTTATGGTAGTTTTGAAAACTTTTCTTTTTATCTCTTTCCAAAGCATAATTGGATACATTATGAGTGTTTTTGAGTGCGGCGTATAGAAAATTGACGCTTATAGATTTATGTTATTTCAATTCGTCTGAGACTAAATTTGCTTCAAAGTGGAATTTTAATCTAAATAAGATCTTCCTTTATTTTATTCAACTTAATGCTGATACTTCTATTTTTCTAATTTTATTAATTTTTAAATATTATTTTAAGTCCTAATGTATAAATCTATAGACATTAAAGATCTGTTTGACAAATATTTGACATAATAAACCAATTTATTCTCACATGCTTTATCTTTTACTTTTTATGCCTGGATCAACCATCCGAGTTTCTGATTAAAGAATTAGGACTTTATCACCTTTAGAGAATTTAGACGATAGCATTCAAAGATAACACAAGCAAGATGTAATTCAATCTTCGTATTCAAGCAGTAAATTAACTAGTCTTGAAAGAAGTACTTTAGCATTTGTAAATTCAATTAGCTTTCAGATTCTGGAATCATTTGAATAATTCGTCCATACTTTTAAATTCTATCAATCATCGACTTTACTAAAGATTTTCTGTAATACTTGCATATATTCATTCCCAATGACTCCCAATTCACACAGAAGAACGTCTTGTAGGAAGATCTTAACGATTTCCGTATTTCCTTACTAATATTAATTTTTAAACCTATCTACATTTTCAAAACATAATTCAGTTTTTAAATTCCTTTATTCTATATTTTAGAGAAATACCTTATTTTAAATCGCAAAGTACATATCTAATTATTCACTCTAACTTCTATGTACACACTGTATAAGTATCATAAGTAATAAAATGCTAAACGATGTAATTGTAATTAATGAGTTTTTATTAGGTATAAGTAACTGTATCCTTCTTGTGAAATCATTATAAAATTCTTTCTTTAATATACACACACTGTCCAATGAATTAGAAACCTGTGAGAGTTTCTACGAATGCTCGCTAGCGACGTGCGTAGGCAAAACATGTTTATGACGTGGATGTCTCTTCATCAGAATAGTAGTATAAGTAAGGTGTGTGGCTGCATTTCAAGATAAACGCAGTAGAATAAGAAATACGAGAGATCTTTCACCATCTGAAAAAGGGCTTATTGGTGGGGCCCGCTAACCAGGAGTCCCGATTCTGAAGATCGCAGAACTCACTGGGTTCTCAAAAGCAGCCATTTTGAAGGTGTTCAACAGTTGGAAGCAGAACCCACAGTCCTTGTCCAAAAGACGTAACTGTGATTCGAACACAATCAACCAAGACCGTGGTCGGCGTTGTCTCGATGTATTGTACCGCAGAAAAGGGACTCTACTGTTCTACAGCTGACAGAAATCTTCAACCAAGGTTCGCCCCAACCGATCTCGGTATATTGTGCGTTTCATTTTAGGCCAATTTCATTTATTCCGTAAAATTTCATTTATGTCTAAATGCCAGGTAATATTCTTTTAATTCAAGTAATATACTTCAAAATGAAAGTTGCTTCAGACATATCAGGGATACGAAAACCTTGAAAATTTGATAGATAATCCCGAATACCCCTCAATTGAAATAAAATTCAGCTTAATACCTAAAACTGCAAATAAACATGTATAACTTGGAAATGTCGTGTCTTCCAACCAAAAGTACTAAAGCAGTACTTAGGGTTTGTATAGACTTCCTTAAAGACATAATTTGCAAAATATCTCAGCCTTCGAATTATTTTTAGAGTGTTCTTTTGTATCATCTCATTTGAAAGCCCTTAACAGAGGATTTTTCATCGCCATCCTTTCTTGAGTCACCTTTAACCGGGTACTTTTCCTCCTGCAAGATACAAATACGAAGATAAAAAAGGATTCACTATGAACTATACTGAAGTAACTAGATACCTATCAGGAGTATGTATGTTACCATAATCTTACTGAAACTTTCTTCATTGTCATGCTCTGTCCAGTCGCGTAAACGTTGGCCGGTAATGTTAATATCTGGAATCAAGCGCTTTAGCAAACACAATGCTTGAAGTTTATTGATCATTTTGTGTTATTTGATACCTGCAAAGAAACAGAGCATAGAATCATATTCAGAGAGTGGCTTCGTTTGCGCTTTCAGTGATGGATCTTCGGATGAGTCTCTAATTTATGATGGAGCTGGTATAAACTTTGTTTTCCCAGACTGCAACCCAAAACAATATAAATTTGGTGCAGGAAAATTTTCTTGAAATTACACCTATGAACTGTTTGCCATCCAAAAGGCCTTAGATATCTATATCAATCTGCAAAATACAGAACAGGCCGGAGGAATAGTAATATTCAGTGACTCCAGGACCACCCTTCAGGCAATTCTGCAGGGTTTCTCAGGACAATCCTCTTAATCCGATAATATTAAGAGGTCGCTCAACATTTGTGCGAAATATGGCAAAGGGCAAGAATACCCACTCAGTGGATAGACTCGTCCATCAGGAAGCTTAAAAAACTATGTGAAGAATAGCTAGGCCTACATGGTATACATAATGCTCTGGACCAAACATATCAACATAATAAACACTGCATCATGCAATGGATACTGGCACAAGTTGGCATTGATGATAACAAGGCTGCTGACGTCTTGGCTAAAGAAGCGAGACAACTAAATGACGAATCTCCTCATTCTATCACACTTTGTGACATTAACTTAGTTGCAAAGTCTAAATTCCGAAATAGGATCATCGAATTAAAATATCAGATCTGCGAACTAAACGCCAACAGAAAAATTACAAATTTACTTGACTGTCCATGGACACTAGGGTGGTCCATGACATAATGTTAAAAAATAAAAGTGTAAGAATCTTCCTTCCACAAGCCCTATTTTGTTACTCTGTTTTAAAATGTATGTAAATAAAATTTCAGGCCAAACCGATAATATTAAGAGGTCGCTCAACATTTGTGCGAAATATGGCAAAGGGCTAGAATACCCACTCAGTGGATAGACTCGTCCATCAGGAAGCTTAAAAAACTATGTGAAGAATAGCTAGGCCTAAAAGAGAATAAAAATAGAATTTCAGGAAAAGATAGACTTAAAGAAAACATTTTGAAGGCTAAATTAGAAACGTTATTTGATATATCTATCAAGGATGCCATCAGCCAAATAAGCAACAAAGATGACAGAAAATTCTGTCAAAAGCAGAAAGATGTTTTTTGGTGTTCTATGAATTGACATGAAAACTACGCAAACAGAAATAAGAAACAGAAAAGGGAGATAATAAAGTGTTAACGGAAGATCGATATGAAGAAAGATAAGAAAAATTGCAAATTAGGGTAGAATTATCAGACTCAGTAACTTCACATTCGATAGAATTTGAAATTGAAGAAGATTACCTGCCGCTGTCATCTACATCCCAATCCGATCTCAATACTATAACTACAGTTCCCGAAGCTGCTGAAAAGAAATATGTAAAAAATATATTTAAGTCTCCTGAAGTTGTATGTGTACTAGATCGTGTTAATATTTCTGATCAGAAAGCTGTATTCGTGGCTGGAACTGCTGCACGTGCACTTGGAAACGATATTTCTCCAAAAACCCTTTCTCGAAACTCAATAAGGAGACATAGAAGAAAAGGGAGGCAACAAGCTGCAGAAACAGCAAAAAAATTCTCTAGATGAATGTCTATTATTACACTGGGATGGTAAGATGTTACCAGATATTGATGGATGAAAAACAAAAGTTGATCGAGTTGCCGTTATTGTTTCAGGAGATGGTCAAGAGAAGCTCCTTGGAATTCTGAAGATTGAAAGAGGAACTGGAGAAATACAAGCAAAAGCATGCATTGAGGCAGTTCAGAAATGGAATATTATATCTCTAATTTAAGGACTGGTGTTCGATACCACATACGTTAATACTGGTTTGCTCAAAGGTGCATGCATCAGAATTCAAAAATATTTAGGAACTGATCTTATTTGGGTTCCATGTCGTCACCATATAATGGAGATTGTACTATCCAGTGTGTTTTCTGTTATATTCGGCGCATCTGAAGTTCCAGAAACTGTAATATTTAAGCGTTTTAAGAATGTATGGCCGGAAATAGATAAATCTGCTTATAATCCAGCAAATAAGGAACTATTTGACAATGTAAACTTTACTAAACTGAGAGAATATATGTTAACATTTCTACCAAAAGCATTTAAATCTCCAACTATAAGGGATGATTATAAAGAGTTTATCATTAATTTTTCTTGGAGGAGATAATAAAAATCAGTCGTTTCGCGCTCCTGGACACGCTCGATGGATGTCGTTTGTATTTATGCACTAAAAATAGTCCTTTTTCGAGAACAATTTAAGCTGTCATCTGAAGAATCTGGTAAGATTACAGAATTGTACCTTTTTGTGAGCCTAATATATATTAAATATCGGAATAAAGCACCGCATGCTATTAAGGCCCCTTACAATGATATTCAGTTTTTAAATGCCCTGAAGAAATATCCAAATCCTTCTGCAGCAAATATAGCATTATCGTCATTTTCCAGACACCTATGGTATTTATCTGAGCACTAAGTAGCATTAGCTTTTTTTGATAACAGAGTCAGCATTGACACAAAAATGAAAATGATACAAAATCTTGATTGTCTACCAAAACCTACCCGTGATTATCAACTGGAACTAAAAAATGAAGAGCAAAATGTAAAGATCGAAGAACTTGTGACTGAAAAGACAAAACAATTTTTTTATGCCATGGTTAAAGGAGGTAAAATTAAATCATAAGCTTTCATAGAAAAATTCCCATCTCAGTGGGAAAGTGATCCTTGCTTTTGTGACTTTCGAGAAAGGTGCTTAAAAATGAAAGTTGTAAATGACAATGCTGAAAGAGCTATAAGTCTAATACAAAAATTTAATGAAACCCTTACAAAAGACGAAGGAAAAAAACAATTCGTGCTTCGTCTAGTAGCAAACCACCAAAAGTGCTTTCCCATTACTTCCAAGAAATCTTTGTTAATCTGAACTTTTAAAGTTTGAGCTTGAGGTATCTGTAAATATTATTATTTTGGAGAAAAAAAATGTGCGCATTATATACATGTAAAATAATAAAATAAACCTTGTGGAGCAATATATTTCTAAAGTTAATTTTTTTGGACCACCCTAATGGACACGACAACCAACCAACCAAAGCAACAGAGGAGACAAATATATTCATTTAGAAAGCTTAAATTAATTTTTCCACGGCACTATTGTGTAAACATCCAAGTAGATTTATATAACTTTACTTATGGTAATTTACTTAATAATTCAAAAAAATATTTCAGTTAAAGGACTGTGTATACAACATTTGCTTCCCTCTACATAAGCAGTTACCAAATCATTTCATATGAGAAAACCTATCAACGCTGTTAATTTTTTTTTAAATCTTTGAAAGTTAAAAAAATGAATATTTTTTATGAATCTTCTCTAAATAAATTTATTCTACAAGTTAATTTAGAAATTTATATTCATACTTCTTTTCATATTAAAAGAGAAGGTTATTTCTTATTTATTGTTTTTTAAGAACTTATTTTCCCTCACATATAATATAATTTACCAGACATGCTTAAACGCGAAAAAATGCAGAAAAAAAATTGTCTTCTATATGTATTTCTACTAGTTAAAAAATAATAATGGTTTTAGTCAGTCAATAAATTTTCGGCTCAAGAGAGTTTTTGTACCCTTAATGGTTATCCTCAACGTCTTCATTAAACTCCCTTTTGCGGCAGATTCAAATAATTTTGAAAAAAAATACCACCGGAAGAAATTATAAAACCTCCATCTTTATGAAGCCAGATACTAATAGGGTCTGGTGAGTTTAGCGAATACTTTGGGACGCATTTTCATTTCAGAAAAACGTATTAGAATTTTTTTCTCCATTTTTGGAGAGGTTATTAATGGTATTATTACACATGATATGATAAATCATTCGTCTTTTTCTAAGTTTTCTTTCATTGTAAAATGAATCGAAGGGAATAGTATTTTAAGTTACTTAACCTCGGATTAAATTTCCATCAACTTAATTATTTTGCTCTGATTTACAAATTCAACACGTTGCTACGTTTTAGAATATAATACTACGTAAATGCATACTATATATATATATATATATATATATATATATATATATATATATATATGTATGTATATGTACTCATAAATACGCTTATTTTTGCATATCCTGTATAATCATTGACTTATTTAAAATGAAGACACCATTATTTTAACAGAAGAAATGCGAAAAAAAATTAATTTAGTATTAAACAGTGCATAAAAATTATTTCAAGTAGGATAGTTCTATGGGAATCAGAAACTTTATAATTTAGTCATAAACACTTTCACTGCAATAAAATCAAAATATTCCCAGTATATATATAAAGAATGTAATTTTGTCTGATTTTGTTTTAATTTTCATTATATATATTAAAACCTCTCAAGAATAGTATTGGGACTAGTCAGTAATTCTTATAAAGAGCTTTTATTAAGCCCATATCATATTAAAGTGTCGTGAATTTGATAAAAGTATTGCGGCAAATTTTCCGAACTTTTCGCTTTTGCATTATCACAAATAAAGCGTCAGTTTTTGAAGAATAATTGCAAAATTCTTTATATTCTTTTGTATTTAATTATATTTTATCTTAAAATATAGGGACAATTTTCGAAACATTTAAAAAAATTGTTATAGCACGATATCATTATACTGGACACGTTACAGTATCATTAATTAGTTTCATAGTACAATAACTTTGACGTGTAATCTTCAAAGTACGTAAAATTATATTATACAAAACACTTAAGTACCAGTACAGCAGACAGGTTGTCAGAAACGTCACCGACACGTTGTAGCTCGTTACAAGCGTTACATAATTCTAATGAAAAGTCACACACACATACAGACAACATATTACATTTCAACATATTACATTTATCACCTTATGACCAAACTTTGAAGTCTGTTTAATAACATTTTACGATCAACACGAGGACACTTCAAAACGTGTCATTTATTTCTAAACTAAATACCATGTATCTCTGTTATGTATACCTTTATCGTGGGGCAACGACCAATGTTGTGAAAACGCCATTAGCTGCTTACACATTGTTGCAACTTGTGAACAACGTTTCGCGACATTACTGCAAACTTAATTCGCAAGAATATCACTTTTTTTTTATCACGTCATAGTTCTTTGCCGGTAGAGCCATTGGAAAATTAACAATGCTACTCAGAGCTTTCAGAGATAAAACTGAATCAAGCCTGTTTGATCGAAACAATGTATAAACTACCGAATATAACGAAAGGCCCAGGGGGGAATTTCAAATTTAAGTTTCTACTAAAAATTTCAGATAAAAATGCTTCAGCTTCTGACATATTTTTAGATAATGCATATTATATTTGCATATGCTCAGACATTGATTTTATATTTCAATACATATTAAACATAATTTTATTTATTTTATTTTGAGGTTTAAACACCTCTTAGATGTTTTTGCTAACTTTACGTCACAGTTTTGTGACTTTAGAACCAATAGCTAACGAACGTTGTGTTTATAGGTGAGATTATTCAGCATGCATTAATCAGATAAAGTAATACTTTATAAATTTGAATTCTCTCATTTTGAAATCTCTTTTTATATACTTGGTACGTTATAAAAAATTAATAAAATTAACAGTAAGGTAACAGCAATGTGGTTGACAATACTTTATCAATAAATTTTACTGTAAACCCTTAAATAATAATAATAATTTGAAACTTCGAAAAGCATCTCATTTCAACAAAGGTTCTGAACTCAAAGAATTCATGTGGTCTGGAAATTCGAGAAAAGTTGACAAAGCTGGGCGGAATATATAGTAGGTCATTCATGAGTTAGGGATATAACTTCCTTACCTAGACGTATATATATATATATATATATATATATATATATATATATATATATATATATATATCATCCAAGATATGGAACATTATATGCAGTTAGAAATTTTGACATTAGAATAGTTGTTTCCATTAATGTGGGTTCTACTTAGCCACTGGTTGGATACCCATTGCATTAACGATAGAAAAATGTACTTTAAAATAACAAAATGCATAAAACAGACCCTGACATGGTTGAAGACAATTGAAAATATAAACCCGTTCAGCATACAAGGCACGCTTATACCTAAATTTCGCTTTTGTCATGGGCTCTATAACAAGGCATGAGGGATTAGTACGTTGGAAATGTACATATTTATATTTTTAAAGCACAGTTATTTACCTTTAGAAGTTACGATAAAAAATGTTAGAAAGAGCATATTTTATTAGTATTGTAGGAAGTGGACAAACATTAATTTTCAGTAAACTGCACCTCAGAAACACTGTCAAAAACAAATAGAGAAAGACCCTACAGCGTATTGAACGAAATCAGATTTTACCGCAACACTTTTATTAAACATATCTAGACAATGCCATACGACGCAGAAAGAAATACCATTTTTCCCCTAACACCATTTATTTATAACACACTTCGACAAACGTAGAAAATGGAGAAAAGGTCCGAAACAATTAGGGAACAGAGAGAGAGATATCAGCAGGCCATCCTCGTCTAATGGAGTCTATAGCTCGGACCCATTTAATAATATCCTTTAAGCTGTCACCGCTTTTCTGTTCTTCCCTACGTTTCTTTCACTGACACATATATTTTATCCCTCGAAATTAGGAGTTAATGTAGCGTTCATAGATGCCAAGACTAATATTTCTTTGAACAAATGTCTATTATTCCAGATGATTTTCTTTCCATGCCAGACATAAACACATATATTCTACATATAATACGTGTGTTTGTGTGCCCGTGTATGTTCCTGCCATATCTTACAAGTGATATTGACAAGATGTTATTTTCGTCTACTCCATGAATTATAGATATCAACGGGAAACTTATATTCCGTAGCTCATAAAGTTATACAGTCTTTTATATTAGTTAATTTCGGCTAATTTTAAAAGCTGTACGACAGGTAGTGTCAATTAAGCACAACTTCTTTTCAAATAAATATATTTTGTCAATACTCTCTATTTATAACTAACTTTTAAAAACAATTAAATGAGTATTTAATTAAGCTTATATTTATTAATGGGATTACAGAGTCAAGGATTAAAAAAAATAAAAGTTTGGCAAACTGAAAATTGAAAACTGTAATTATTTTTTTACAGTGCAATACTCATTTATTCTCCTTAAGGCTAAATAACAAATTATAATTCAACGTTAATACATAATTGGACATTCATAAAATATACAGTCCGAGGCAACTTAGTGGTTAGCACGTCTGATTTCGGCACTGAGGGTACTCGGTTTAAATTCTGACAAGCGCAACTGAATGTCTAATTGTCAACGCCAATTGCAAGCACGTTAAATCTTTAGTAGATCGGAAACTTCTTCCATTGGGTAGTAGGGTTTTGGGCATCCAGATTATCTTAAACAGCTCGCTTTGGAGACTATTAAAAAAATTCCCGGTGACGCATTGCAGATTTATACCGATAGCAGTAGGGGTGATGGCGCCATCTCCATTAGCGAGGTGTACTTCAAGCAGGGGAAAGACATTGGGACATGTAGGAGAAACCCCAACTACTACTCAGTTTTTCGGGCTGAACTCATAGCTATTGAAGAGGCTTTGAATTATTGTGTCAGTGTGGGAGTCAATACAGACATCTGGATTCTCAGTGATATCCATATTTCTATTCAGCACCTGGATGAATGGTGGAAACATGGTGACAGAACGACAGTAAATGTTGTCCGGCATTTGGGCTGCTTGGGTGCCCATAATAGAATAGTTTTTTCAATGGGTACCGTCACACGTAGATATTTATGGTAACAAGGTTGTGGATAGACCTACCAAGGAGGGCAGCCTTAAGGATTCTTTTGACGGCGGCTGTCTTTCTTCCTCAGAACTTGCTCCTTGGATCAAACTTGAAATCAACTCCTCTTGGAGAAATTCCTCCGCACATGAGTGGTATGATTGCGGCCGTCCTGGTGCAGCTATGAATGGGGCAAGCAGTAGCGGACCGCTGTGGCCAGGCTCCACAGCGGTCATCTTCGTGCTCTACGGTTTGTGTCGGGCTTTAAAGTTTACCCCCTTTTTCCAAGGTGCAGTTTGATTCAGGCAACTCTTGCCCATATCTTGGCATGTATTGGTTGCAAGAGGAGCCAGCTTTACTCGAATCCTGGCGCTGTTCTTCATTTTTTGAAAACTCACGAGTTCGTGGACTTCATCTGATGTTGCAGTCGATCAAGTCCGTGTGATGGCCGAATGGCTAGGGCGCTGGCATTCTGTACCAGAGTCTGTGGGTTCCAGTCCCACTCTAGGCATGGACGTTTGTAGCCGTTCGGAATCAGCTTTAAGCAGTAGGTCCCGGTCTAATTAGCCCTCGTGTAGCAAAAAGTGACCATAGCGCTCCAAACCAAACCAAACCAAACCAAGCAGTCGATCAAGAGGGATAAGCAACGACAGGGATTTGGAGAGGGTACCACGAGATGTCCATGCTGGAGATGTTTTATCAAAACTGACCTGGGACACCTGGCTAAGTCGGACACCGACCCTTGTCGTGCCATAAAACCGGAGCCGCATTCCTACCACCCTTCCCACACACAAACCTTCTATGGACCTGGTCTGGAGTGTTCCGACCAGTATGTATGAGAAACAACAACAATATAATCCGGCATTAATATAACAGTTACGGCAATATAATCCGGCATTAATATAGCATTAATATACAGTTACATTGTAAGGTTCAGATTAATATTTATAAGAAGTAGCTTATTATTTATAAGAAGTTGATAAACATCAAAAGATAATTCTAAAATCCTAAACCTGAAGAAGACCATTAATAACAAAAAGCAGATGGTGACGTACCTTTAAGCGACAGTAAATATTTTTTTTTCGGAAAAGTGTGATATCGAAGATAAAAAACACCTTGTATGGCAGAGTTAATGAAATAAAAGTAAAAATTGCAAAGCAAACAGAAAAAAATGTGACAACTCTAAAAACTCAACTGATTTTAACTGAAGCTTGATGAAAGACATAGAGAATCAGCAAAGAAAACAGTTAAGCAATACAATTCTCCCTTCGAGAAAAAAATGCAGTCTGAAATGCACTGGCTTCTTAAACTGACTTTTAAAAAATTTATCGACAGTTAAAAATATTTAAAGCGAAGACAAATATTTGCTAAAATCAACCAAGGTAGAAAAAATTTTAAGCTCTAAAATGTTTAAACTCAATTAAAGTTAAAATGAAAAAAAAAGTAAAAGAGTTAATATGAAAAAAATATTTGAACTGCAGAATGTGGAAACCAGTTTTAAAGTTTATTTAAAATGAAACTAATTTAATTCAATCAAATTAAAGAATGAAAATTTTAAGCTAAATTCGCAAAAAATAATTAACTATACTTACTAATGGAATAAAATTACACTTCTACTCACTGCGAAAATACCAATTTGCATATTCCTTAAAAAATGCTAAACTGAAAGAAAGTTTAGACTTCTGAAACATGCATTTTAAGTATTTAACATTGTTCTTCATAAACTACAAAAACAAATGTTTTCAAAACTTTTTCTCGCAGTTTTACAAGGTGTTTACACCTCTATTTAAAATTATCATAATATTCATAAATTTCAATTCGAATGATTTCAGATTATTTGAAGTATATAATGATGTACTGTGTGGAGATTAGCCTGACAATTTATAAAATTTATTCATGCTGAAATTATTTTCGACATATTGTCGATACTGTTTTTTCCTCATTTATCATGATATAATAAAACCAGTAATCATAGTAATCCTCAAATCACAATCTTCAGTTTGGACCTTAATAATTCAAAATTGTACTTCTCTTGGGAATTTCCCCTCTCCAATCTTAATTTTTTCTGTATGCTAATTCAGAAATGCATATTATAACTGTCCTTTATATGAAAAATCAACATCTAACGTATTTAATGTTTGCTACATTCTATAAGTTAGTCGTTAAGTAATACTTTATATATATATATATATTATTATTATCTCCTTTATTTCCTTAGTAGAATAAAAAACTTTGGAGCAGTAAACTCCAAAGCGAAAGAAATGGCTTTCATGAAAGGGCTTTAAATCATGCATATGATGTAATGCGTTCTTCATCATCCTTCTCTATCCTTCGCTAAATTATCGCCATGACATTAAAGCGCGATTACTAAGACTTAAGTCGCTTTGTATTCGTTGGCTCATTATCAGCATAGTTCTTAGTTCAGCATAGTCTCTATCAGCTAAGTAAATGATTTTAGTAACATATAAAATCAGTTATGTGAGCATCACAGAGGAGTTCATGTTTTACATTTATAGCTTAACTGCATTCTTATCGGACATAGATCCATGTAAAAATTGCATATATTATATAAAGAGCATATTTTCTTTTAATACGCACACTCGTTGGAACCCTTTTATTTTTTCATATACTCTATCAATAGAAAATGAAATGAACCTCTCGCATGGAAGATTTTTACTTTCTTTAAAAAGGAAAACGACCCCTATTATATTATATAGCACACAATGAGATGGAGAAAAATGGATAGAGACAGTGTGCGAACGAATATACTTGTAAGGGCAAGCATAAATTAAAGTTTCCTATCAAAATGTAATTGCTTTTCTTCCAGACTTTCTTCCAGAAGAAATTTAATTTAACGGAGCACTCTTATTAAATGACTTGGTATCTAAAATGTATTATAACATAAATATTCTTACGAATTTTACGAGTGTATGGTAATCTAGTCAAATATGAGAGTTATCGCCAAATTAGTGATGGATTTGGGACTTATTTGGGTCACCGAATTTAGCGGTTTTTCACCACATTTGGCAATACGGCGCCAAATGGTCGCCAACTTGCCGTCTAGACCTTTCTGGAATTTTCTAGAGATATCAGCTGACTGACCGATAGGATGCGCTTCGGAAGTCTATAAATATACCTGACATTGGCATTGGAACTCAGTTCAGTTTCTACTGAGAACTGAATGTGCTGAAAGTGCGTTAGGTGTGTATTGTATTGAAGACTCTGGTATCCTGACTTGTGTTTTTAGAGTTTTCTGCTGTATAGAAAACAGTTGTTCCGTGTTTTCTGTTTGAATTTGTGTATGCGCCTGAAGAATTTACAGAATAATAAATTTTATTTTGTGTGCAGTTTCTGGAGAGATTTTATTCAGTCCTAACGAACCCAGGAAAAACAGAACAATATTGATGCTGTTAGTATAGTAGTGTTCCTACTGTTTCTAGTGATACTGTTTGTTTTTGATAATTTTAATAGTATATTAATGCAGTTTCTTTCCTTATTTGTCATGTTACAAAATTACTAATCATAGTAATTCCCAAATCGTAGCTTTCTCTTTAGACATGCATAATTTTAAATTTTACTTCCTCAATTTTTCCTCTGCTATCTTATTTATGTTTTTCCTTTTACTAATGAAAACAATTCGTATTATAAGGTTTCATTTTTATGCAAAAATCAACATCTCACACATTTAATATTTGCAACATACTATGCGCTTTATTCGTTAAGTAATAATTTTAATCCCTTTTTTTTTTGTTTTTAATTATGTCCTCAGTAGATTAAAAACTTCAGAGCATGTAACTCGAGAAAAATTGCTTTATCAAACTGTCTTTTAATCAAGTACATGATGTAAGAAATCTTTCACTATCCTTCACTAAATTATCGTCATATCATTAAAGCGCGATTCCTCAGACTTTAATCGCTTTGTCTTCGTTGGCTCATTATCAGCATAGTTCTTAGTAAATGATTTTAGTGACATATAAAAACGGTTATTTGACGATCAGGGAGGAGGTCATATCTTCCTTTATAGCTTAACTGCATTCTTATCGGATGTACCTGCATATAAAATTGCATATATTATATAAAAATATATATTTTATTTTAATAAGCACACTTGTTGGAACCCTTAAATTTCTTTATATGCACCATCATTATAAAATGAAATGAACGTCTCGCATGGGAGATTTTTAACTTTCTTTAAAAAAGAAAAACGGCCCCTATTTTATTATAAAACACAAAATGAGGGAGATGGATAGAGCCAGTGAGTGA
This sequence comes from Dolomedes plantarius, assembly GCA_907164885.2. Taxonomy (NCBI): domain Eukaryota; kingdom Metazoa; phylum Arthropoda; class Arachnida; order Araneae; family Dolomedidae; genus Dolomedes; species Dolomedes plantarius. Next base: position 153,341,900 of record OU015498.1, on the reverse strand, counting down.
ATGAATTTTCGACTAAGGACATGCGTAAATTATGGTTTCCTATCAAAATGTTATGTTCCTATCAAATGTTATTAATGTTATCAATTACATTAATTGATTATTTTCATACTTGATTCATAATTGATTATTTTCATACTTGAAACAAGAAATTCAATTTAACCAACATTCCTATTAAATGCCTTGGTATCTAAAATGTATTTTAACATAAATGTGCTATCAACAGTTCCAGTATCGCTAAAAGGGCAATAACTAGGACTCTAGCAACCCCTACTTCTGAGAGAGAACTTTTTTTTTATTCGATAGAGATGTTTGGAAGATGAGAATATGTTCTGAAATGTAGTACCGACGGCCACGTTTTCCTTTAGTTTAGTTATCTGTTTTTGTAGACGTAAATTAAATGTTAATTAATTAAAGTTGTTCTCGTTATCAAATCTTTAGCTATTAATTACTTCATGCTGACGAATTTCTACAGTGACGGAGATGTTGATCTCATATAAATATTGATACTGTTTATAATGATACATTTTGCATTTGATACTTTTAATATAATATTGATACTGTTTCCTTTCTTTTTTTATCATGTTATAAAATTACTAATCATAGTAACGAAAATCGCAGCTTTCAGTTTTGAACTGCTTAATTCCAGAGTTTACTTCCCCCCGTGACTCTTCCCCCCTCTTATGTTGTTAATATTTTTCCATACACTACTAAAAACAAAACAATGTATATTACAAGATTCCTTTTTGTGCAAAAGGTAACATCTAACACATTTAATATTCACAGTGTATTAGAGCATTTGGTCCTTAATAATTTTTATACTTCATTATTATGTTCTTTATTTCCTTAAATAATTAAAAATTGCGGAGCACTCAATTCCAAAACGAAAAAAAAATGTTCACTTGAAAGGGCTTTTAATCATGCATATGTTGTAAGATATTCATCACTATCCTCCGCTAAATGTCATTAAAGCGCGATTCCTCGGACTATAGTCACTTTGTCTTCGTTGGCTCATTATCAGCATAGTTCTTAGCTCCGCATAGTCTCTATCAGCTTAGTAAATGATTTTAGTGAGAGATAAAAACAGTTATGTGAGAATCAGAGAGGAGTTCATGCTATTCACTTAAAGCAGTGGTTCCCAACCGGTGTTCCGCGAGAATCTCGGGAGTGGTCCGGCACCACATATAAAAAAGTTGCCAAATAAAGGGTTTTTTAAAAGCAATGTTCATTGAACTAGATGGACCGAATATATCCGATAACTATCAGGTGTTGAATTAAAATTTCTTAAAAGTTTAACATAATTATCTTATTATTTGAATATGATACTCTAGAATGCAAGCACTTTAATCCTGTATCCCTTTTGCCTGAGGGATATTCTATACCCCCCATATCCTCCGTAAGGTTCCCCCTCCAGTCGGTAAGGTGTGGTGGTGGTCCGCACATGGTTCAGTTTCTGGCTTAGTGGTCCACAGACTTCTACGGGTTGGAAACCACTGATTTAAAGTTTAACTTCAGGGTCCGGGGTTGTCTTAATTGCTCAGCAGATCTGTACTGTCCGTCCGGCGCCCATATCCATAATAATAACCCGAACAGGCGAAATTCACCCTCGACTGAGTTTGCAGGTTTTGCAACGCAGTGACTGGTCTTCAGGTTCATATGGTTATTTAAGCTAAGGCTGTGGTTGACGTAATATTGTTAATTAGAGTTTAACTGCATTCTTATCGGATATACCTACTTGTATAAATTACATATATTGTATAAATTATATATTTTATTTTATTACGCACACTTGTTGGATCCCTTTTATTTTGTAATATATCCTCACACCAGAAAAAGAAATGAACCACTCAAGTGTAAGATTTTTAAATTTCTGGGAAAAGAAAAACGGAATTATATTATATAACACTGAATGAGATATAGGTAGCCGCAGAGAGAGAGATAATGAATAAATCAGTGAAGTCCGATTTCAAAGAAAAAACTCAATTTAACGAGCAATCTCATGAAATCCCTTGGTATATAATAAATTTAGGTTAAAACTGCAGTTACTTATCCAAAGCATGGCAAAATAATTATTTCATAAAATCTTTTAATTGAAGGAAATTTATAGCCCTATGGAATGGTTTACAAACTACAAAGATTCTTTTTGCAGATTTTAACTTCATCAATTAGGAGTTTTTTTTAATGAAAATTATATTTAGAGCTTTCTTCTCTTTATGCTATATGAAATTACAAATCGTACTCTAAAATCTAATATTTTTAAGGTGTAGTAACTTTTAGACAACTCTACCCTATAAAATAGAAACATAAATTGGACCTTAGTAGTAATTAATATTTCAATGATGGTTTAAACTTAGTCATTATATATTACAAAACCACTCCTGACTTTAGTTTTCTTACAACCGTTTATCGGCGTAATTTATTCCCAATCTGAGTTCTCCCTGCCATCTGTTACTAGCAACTCAGTGCATTTAAGCTTGTTTCCAGCTGGCGATTAGAACACATTTCTATTGTTTTAAGAAATCATTAAATAAAATTCCATGCAGCATTTTTGCTGTATAAAAGTCCATTAAGAGTATACGAGCAATAATCATACTTGAATTGAGAAAAAATTGGAGTTTATATTCTACAGTGTTTAAAGGGTTCTTAGACTAAAAAATTAAATTTTTTTTAAAGTTTGCTTGCATTTTTGGATGATATTATTATTTAAACGTGTCTTAATATAAATATTCTTAACTAAAGGACAAAATGTGACTTTTAAAGCATGTTTAGTTTTATATATGTATATATATGTATTTATATATATATATATATATATATATATATATATATATATATATATATATATATATATATATATATATATATATATATATATATATATATATATATATATATATATATTAAATCACGCTCTTACGTATTTTTTAACTTTTGTAAGTAAGAAAGAAAAGTTTCAAAATAATTTGTGTCCAGGAAAAATTTTGTGAAAGAAAATTTTTTAGTGTAATTTTTGCTTTGAAAAAAAATATCTTATTTTATATTCTGAATCAAAACTCATAAATTTGGTAAGATAAAAGGAAAAAAGCGGTACAAAATTCGATAGCGATTCCTTGGAAGAGATTTTTTATATATCCACACTGTAGTCTATTACTGCGTGGTCTTGCTGTACGTGGTATGGGAAAATCATGGTCTTATAATAATTGACCCATCTGTTCCGCGTATGCTATTTTCCAAGTTTAATACCAAAGATAGTCAACAGTATTTAAAGGCAAAAATTTGAGATTAATGCAAAATCTGCAAAAGAGAGTCTCTTGAAAGTTAACCTAACATAATTGGGAATGTTTTTATATAATTTGGCTATTAATTTTAAATTGAACAACTTTTTACGGAGAGGCAATTTTCCGTTGTCTATGTTTTAATGGGATTTTAAACTGTGTTATTAATATCCCTTTTTTTCTTTTGTTCAAGTAATTGTAAAAAATAAAATTATGTGTATTAAAAACATTTCTCTTAGGGAAAAATTATACTAAGCATGCACATGTCCATTTTTACGTCCATATTGTTGATGTCAATCCATGTCACCCAGATTTTTTGAGGGTTATATGCATTATTATATATAGTTTTTAATTACGCTGAAAAACTGTTTTAGATTCTGAGTATTTTTCATGATAGTATCACCTCAATTAAAAAAACACACGAATGTTTTATGTCGAAAGAACCTTGGCTATTACTGAAAATATAAAATACCTATAATTCCCGCAAAATTAACTTTTCAAGCAAATTATCGGGTTCTCTTTAGCTGTAATTTTTTTTTACAGTTATAAGATATTGTATAAAATAGTGAATCCCACAATAGATGTTTAAAAATTCAGTTTAGATAATTCTGTTATCTTAAGATTCTTTTTTTTTATATCTTCTGAAAAATATGAAAGCATGAAAAAACTCAATGAAGATATTTCCTAGCTTTGCGATACTCTTCATATTTTATGTTGGAAATATTAATTGTACACTGCTGAACTTGAGAAATGTAACGTAATAAACGCAGAAAGTGACCACTGAGGGAGTTTGTTCAAACACTGCATCAAAGTGAACTTAAATAAACAAGCAATTAAAAAATTGTATTTACCTTTGGTATACACAAGAAAATTTTGAAAGTTTCTCTTTTAAAAAATGTTCCAATTCATAATAAAACTGTTCCTTCTTTGAGAATAAAAATATCTTGTTTGGAAGCGAACGAAAATGGAGAGAAATCCAGCATTTTCCTCAAATGGAAATATGTTAAAACTTAAACGCGTTGTTCAATTTCATGTGTCAGGGTTCACTGCAGTTTGACATTTACAGCACTTAAATGCGAACAGATGGGACAGAAATAAACTGATTCTCTAAGATCTCTCAAAATATAAAATACCTAGTTACGCGAAACTGTGTTTTAAAAATTGTCGCGACTGCAAAAATTTATCATGAGGAACATTGAAAAGTAATAAACTGTCTCTGAAGTACATATTTCTGACCTGAAAATTCCCAGCTTTGATTCTGAAATGAAGATTTCACGTGAAACAGTCTTGCACCGTTGCTTTTTGTGAAGAGTTTTATATCGTTGATTTAAGTTGCTCAAATTCTGGAAAACTATTGAGAGTTTTGTAAACAAATAAATACATATAAAAAAAATCCTAATTTTACTAGGAAAATGTTTTAATATTGCATTTTAATATTGAATTTAGTTGCAATTTTGTTGTTGGTAACATCAAGACTTCGTCAATAGAAAAATATTATAATATTCTCTGTAAATATTTATTTAATAAGCATATTTTAAAGGGTTTCACTCTAGTTTTGGTGCTTTATTTTTGGATATAAAAGCCTTGTTTAAGTTGTATTTCGTCATTCCTGTGTAAGTGTTGTAAAGGATTGGAGAAAATCAATAGCTGTTTCATTTAATAGACTGATGAAAAGATTTTAAAGCAGAATTTTTTTAATACTTATATTGAGATAACCTGAATTTTATTTTTTTAAATGTAATTCTTAACGTTGAGACATTGTGTTCTACTACATCCCATATATTTTAGACATTATATTAATTGTGGTAAAAAATGTTTCCTTCAAAAAAATTTAGATTAATGATTTTTATCCCAAGTTTTATTCGTAAATCAGAACTACTTCTGTATTTTATGCTGAAATTTATTTATGACGCCGAAGAGACCCTGCGTTATGTTATATTGCAATTAATATGTTCAGTATAAATTTCAATAATCAGTTTTCTACACTCTCACCCAAAAAATTGTTAATTTTATTTTAAAATTCAAATAATATTTCATAAGGAAATTTAGTGTTTTTGTACAGTTTACTTAATGAAACATGCATTTTATCTAAGAATATGTTAATGATATTCCGCTAAATTCGTATTTATTTTTATGCAAAAATACACTTAAATAATCTATTTATAATTTCACTGAAAGTGTTCAATATTTACTTTAAACCAATCTATATACTTAAAAAGGGTGGAAAGAACATAATAGTAACTTTTACCTTTAGTTTACCTTTACTTTAATTTTGTAGTTTAGTATCCTACATTTTCAATCTTCACGCTTAACATTTTTTGGAACCATCTAAATTCTGGATAAAAATGTTTGAAATAATAGTAAATAAATATGCATAGTAAGAAACTCTCTAATAATGTTTAGTTCTTTCAAGGAAATTATCCTTCTTTACTATGTCAAAAGTCTAAATATGCACAGAGTAGGAAACTTAATGAAATTGTTGAACATAAATATAACTCAGAGCAACAGTGCAGTTTTTATTTGCAGAATTTTTAGAATCTTTTGAAACCTCGTTTAAAATGAACTAATATCGGGATACGATCTCTCTGAAGTGAAGCCATAAATTTTTCGGTTAATTGCTGTAAAATAAAATTACCAAAAAAGAGAGGAAAATAATAAATAAATGAAATTTTAAGCTTTGCTTTGAAACAGCCAGTTAATAAATGCTCTTATATTGTATATTAATGAACACTTAATTCTCTTTAATTTTCTCTGAGTATTATTTTTATAGTTTCCAAAATTTAAGATAGTAGTAACATTTCATTCTGTAGAAACTTCGAAACAGTTTGAGGAAAAGAAGTTAACGTATTTTTCGGACCATAACATTACCTATTTACACAGAAAAATTCGACTTAAAATTGGGGAGCGTTTTATGAACCAAAGGTAACATTGAAATAAAAGGAATGTTTTATTATATAACGGGTGGTTATAATTAAACTTCCCCTATAAACGGCATCCTACAGCCCAAACGGGAGAAAGGAATGCAACGAAATTTTGTTTATGGGCTATACACGAGATGCGCTCACGGAATTTCTAAAAAAAAAATTAGTTCCAAAATGTCCACCAGATGGCGCTTTTATGGAAAAACATTAAATTTAACAAAATGAACGACCCAAACGGAATACAGAAACAATTTGAATATTTATTGACTGGTTTTTGATCACCTTGTCATTGAACCACATTAAATAAAGTTAAGGAAATAAATAACAGTACGCCTTTGCTGTTTGAGAAAAAAAAGCAAAAAACAGTTGAGTTTGCAGAAACAGTGCAAAGTTTCAAGACGATGGACAGTGTATTCAACAACAGATCGTAACTGATACGATCAGCTGTACAGTTACGATCTGCTATTGAACACACTGTCCATCGCTTAGAAACTTTGCAGGTGACTGACGGTGGTCACATTGAGCACCTTTCCTTACATCGTCCTGGACACGATTAACAACTGCTCCTCTTGTGACATTTCGTCATAATCTGTACCTGTTTCTGCAAACTCAACTCTTTTTTTTTTCAAACAGCAAAGGGGTACTGTTATTTATTTCCTTACCTTTACTTATTGTGGTTCGATGACAAGGTAATCAGAAACTAGTTAATAAATGTTAATATTGTTTCTGCATTCCGTTTTGGTCGTTTATTGTGTTAAATTTCATGTTTTTCTCAAAAAGGCGCCCTCTGGTGGACATTTTGGAACTAATTTTTTGTTTCGAAATTCCGTGATCGCATCTCATGTATAGCTCATATACAAAATTTCGTTGCATTCCGTTCACCCGTTTGCACTGTAGGATGCCGTTTATAGGGGAAGTTTAATTATAACCACCCGGTATATTACATATTTATTATACAGGGTGTCCGGGCTAAAAGTATCCAAAAGTTATGGCTTATTTTTATAGAACTACCCATTATAATTTTTTAAAAATATTGAAATAGAAAGAACATATCATCAAGTTTTAATATCAATAGATTTCAGTGTGTGCACCTTTTGTAGCACGACAAACGTCTAAACGGTAATCCAGTTCTCTCTAAGTGACGAATTACTAAGTTATTAGACTCCAAGTTATTGGACTCTCCAAGTTATTAGACGAATTACTTGAATGATACGCTTCTTTAACTCATCCACAGTTTCAATTGTTTGTTTATACACAAAATTTTTTGTTTATATACAATTTTTATACACAATTGTTTTCTTTGTTTATACACAAAAATTTTGTTTGCACACAAAATATTTTGTTTATACATAATTTTTTGTTTATACACTAATAACTCCTAATACGCTATGAAACACTTGGAGAGAACTGGATTACCGCTTAGACGTTTGTTGTACTACAAAAGGTGCACACATAGAAATCTGTAGATATTAAAACTTGGTGAGATGTTCTTTGTATTTAAATATTTTTTAAAAATTCTAATGGGTAGTTTCTTAAAAATAAGCCATAACTTTTGGATACCTTTAGCCCGTATGCCCTGTATATATAATATATATATATATATATATATATATATACATATATATATATATATATATATATATATGTGTGTGTGTGTGTGTGTGTGTAAGTAAGTAAGTAATAATAAATCCGGGGTAACTCGGGAAAGTTCCGATTTAATCCGTAGTTTTGTAGTCATGCAACCTGGGCAGGCTAAAGTAAATATCAACTCAATCAAAATCAGAAAAGAAGAGGCGATTTGACCGTGGTACAGTCTTTATTCGTGGAAATGTTGCTGGACATCTCTGTCTCTGGACATCGAAGTTACAAACATATTAGCTCCACATATCTCGCGGATAACGGGGGAAAAAGCCCCGGTAGTGCAAAACGCTGCGGCGATACGGACAGCTTAAACACTACATGTTGATGGCTTGGGCGAATACAAAAGAGTGCGTACAGAGATGCCGAGGAAAACTGATTCTTGCGAAAAATGCACAAGCGCGCTGAACTTTCATTGGTTAGAATTGACACCTGACTTTAACGCGTCATATGGGGTGATCATTTCGAATGTTCTACGAGATTCGAACTTATATAACATGTAGGCGCGGGGCTAGTTTAAGGGGAAAACGAATAGATTTCTTTTGGAATATCTAGATCAAAATCATATTGAGGGATAATGCTCTGTTGCGGTAGGACAAAGTTAATGAAGGGAAACGTTATTGTTTCATATATATATATCATTTGTTATATATATTATATGTTATTTTTCATACTTATTACATATATATTTTTTATCTTTATTAAGTAAGAAATTGAAAATATCATTATATACCTAAGAAAGTGCAAAATATTCTTTTCTAAAATTCCTCCCATAAATTTGAGGGACGTCTTGTCGTCCAGTGCTTCTTATAGTAGAAAATTATGGTAACTAATTTATACAAATAGCTTTTTTCCCTTAGTAATTTTCCCTCAGTACGGGCAATTATAATTTTGTTCTTACACATAACATACTTATAACGTTAATTAAAAAGTCATCTCGTTAGTAAATCATCTATTGTTTTTCGCGAACTTACTGTTGTTCAAGCCTTTTATTCCATTAGAGTTCTTTCGGCGCATTATTAATTATGAATCTTTTCTTATATAACATATTCATAAATATAATAAAAACTCAGATGGATTATTCTATCATCGAACCTCCCAAATTTGTCCAAATGCTTAAAAAAAAATACTTAGTCACTTATTCTGTTCTTGTAGTAAATAAAATAATCTCCAGAAGTTTATACCATCTGTTGCTAACTCTAAATATCGGTGTACTACAAGTTGATTTTTACATCCTTTCAAAATAGTCTCTTTTGTTTATTCTCGCAATCATTAAATAGTCTTTAGCAGCTTATGTTCGTCGCTTTTCTTACTTACACGTATATTCTGACTGTATCAAAGAAGCAAGTCCTGCAAAAGTTTTCTTTGACTAAATAAAATAATTATACAGAATACAGCATTTTGATAGACATAAAAGTAACCCGAACGTTTCGGGAGCGTAATTGTATTTTATACGTCATAAAGTATTAGTTCATACCAGTTAATGGGATAAAGATTTTGTTCTTGGAAAATCGAACGAAAATAGGTTAATATGTAATTGCTTTTGCATTGAGAGGTTTAATGGGGTCGAATCGAAATTCAGTTAATTAGGCTGTCAGTAGATTCCTCTGGTATCAATAAATACTCTGATTATTGTAATTACTATCCGGAGAAGAAATTTATATAATTATGTTCTTAATTTTGATATAAGAATTATATTGTTTCAACAGATCTCTTTCTATTTTCTAGGTAAGATCATCTTTCTCTGCGAAATCTGAAAGCTTTCCTGAAATTACTTGAAATATAAGAATGGGTATGTTTTGTGAAATCGTTTCTTCATTAATCAGTTATTACCGGCTGGTGACTATTCACTGATTGGATGTCTAATAATTAGTATTTATGTATGTGCATAGCTGTTTTTTACCCAAAAATCTTTTTAAAAAATGTGTTCTAGAACAGTGGTGCGCTAACTAAGGGGTCACGAAAATAATTATAGGGATCGCAGTTAGTTTGAAGTAAATTTATATCACACTGAATTATTTATTTAAAATATGTGTTTTAAATATGCTAATAATTTTGAGATCATACTCTTTTTTAAATTTTAATTTTGTTAATTTTTTACCTAAATGAAATACAGATACATATTAATATTTAAATATGAAGTTTTAGTCCCATGAGACTTCCCAAAAAACAAGTACAGAAGGTAAGCAAGATATTTTTTTGTTGTTATTATGCAAAATAAATACATATCCAAAATCATGATCTTCCGTTGAATAGGTTCACACACCATATTATTTATAACATTTTTTATTAACAATTCTTAAAATAACACCTTTTGCATTTTCACTTGGTATAGCATAAGCAATTTACTTATCAATTCAAACTTTTAAAGCTTTGTTTCAAAATGCTTTTTTTGTATCTGTTTTCATTTGTTTTCCCCTTTAATTAAGAACTCTATTAATATATTAACTTCTAGATTTTTGTTTTGGACAAACTTAGATGCCCATCAAAACTACTTTTTTATCTAAAGTGGTAGGTACTGTGCATTGAGGATATTTATTTGTAGGTTATTTTATAATGAGATAACCATAGAAGTGAACCATCACTGCCTCTCTCTGGGGGGGAGGGGGGGGGACAGTTCATTTCTTATTCGAGATTCGAACTCGAGCACACCTTGAGGTAGCTCGAGGCCCTACAATGCGGGCAGCTAAAAACTACTGTACTTAAGCAGTTTCGATGACCATCAAAGATTGTTATCAAGTCAGAGTAACTTATCTCTGTAAAATCTTAAATCGATAAAAATTACTATGACTGTTCTCAAAAATTAATATTCATCGATTAAATGTAATTAAATTTACTTAATATTTGTAACCTGCTTTTTACAGATGCAATTTTCCAAATTATTTCTTCTTTTGAAGGGTAATTTTATCCTTCCATTATTTTCATCTTTACTCAGTTATCTCGGGTAACTACGATTGCCTTCAAATTTACACTTGTTTTTAAACACTACAAACTACATCTACTTCCATTGAACATTTTAGCAATTTACTATGATTATATTAAATTCGGAAACTTTAATTTTTTTAATATTAGCTAGATTAATTTAGCATGAAATTTAGGAGTATAATTATAAATTTTTGTATATTTTAACTACCAATTTTATTTACAAAATCATATACTCTAAAGAATTTTACTAGTATCGATTACTTTGAAAGGTAAGGATATACGAACAAACAAAAACTACTTGCGAATTATGTATGAAATTCATATTTGGTTACATTCATTTTAACAAAAATAATTTTATTCTGTTCTTACACATTTCAGGAGTATAGCAATCACACAAATATACCTCTATTTAAAACCCAACTTTTGCTTTATTGAAGCACAATCAAACAAACACATGAGTATTTTGAAGAAGATAAAAAAATTGGCATGAATCAGACAATTTAAAATTTCGGCTATTAGTATAACTAAATGGATAGTCTTGAAGATTAACTTATGTCACAATACATTGAAATATAATTTATTATATTCAACCAGCTTTTGTGTATGATTTTTTTCTGGCAAAATGACCTTATTGCCAAACTTATAGATAGCTTAACTTATAGTGTATTATTAATGTTTTATATGGAGGAATGTGTAATAAAATTTTTATAAACAGCGTTTTATGCTTTCAATAATTAATCTTATAATGTTTTTTCGGCTGTGGAATAGTTAAAAGAATTCTTTTTCTGTAATTTCTGAGAAATTATAGTGTCTACTGCAGTTTAAACGAAAAATATCCAGTAAATTGTTATACATGTTCACGTTATTAGTTTGACTTAATATTTATTTAAATAAGTCATTACTTTAAATTTTATTTTATATATAAACCATTTAAATAAGACAAAATTTTCATAATACACATTACATAGGCAACTATTAAATGTCCCTAGATTGGTTTTTTATTTTAAATATCTATTTTCTCACATTATTTTCATTTTACTGTCTTAGTCCTCCTCTTTTTCTAACATGTAGTGTTTCAACCTCAGTTTTTCAGATGGTTTTGCCTTTCATCATGTAGTTATTACTACCCGAATATTGCTTCTTAGCTCTTCATAGTTATTTTGATTGCGTGTTTCGATAAAATACGCAAAAAATATATAAAATGAGAAAAATGTTTTTTTTAAAACTTAAATTTTTCTTTAATTTGTGTTTTCCATTGATATGCATTCATGGTTGCTTCAGTAAAGTCCTTGATAGCTTGCTTAAACAGATACGTCAAATCCAGTCATTTTCTTTCAGCAAATAAATTTTCTGAAAGCACTGTTATTTTTGAAAACGTTTTATATCACCTGATTTTATGCAATAATGAGAAATGACGATATAAGCGATAAATAAATTCATCGTAATGAATTTCTATCTAATAAAATTTGCCTTCAAAAATATTTTCTTTTGACCCTGACTATGAAATATATTTACACACAAACTTATTTTTCGTTAACGAAAGACCGATTTTATGTAAGCAAACTCTTCGCCGACTTATTAGAACTTACAATTTTTTATAGTACCTTTTCAAAAGTTTTTTTTTTTTTTTTGCAGTTTATGTCTAGCAGGTACAGGGGAGGGTGGAGGAAAGGATGATCGTAAATTTTGTGCACAATAATTTTATATGAACAAGACAAGTTTTGACAATGAAAGAAATGTACAGAGAGAAATAAATTATTTTTTTTTACAGTTTCGGAATATACAGTGGAACTTCTCTCTGACGGCCAGCAGTGGTTCGGAAAAAAGTGGCCGTTTTGAGGGGAGGCCGCCTAAAAGGGCGTTTTCTATAGTATTGGATCTGTGGACTCTTTATTTTGTTCTGAACAAAATATGGCCGTTTAGAGGGGTGGTTGTATAGAGAAGTTGCATAGTACATGTAATGGGAAGAGTACGAATCATTGAAATTTATCTTTTTCAAGTTTTGTCAACCGTTAGAGAATGGCAGTTTATTTTGAAACAATGCATTTTTATGCTGATTTCGTTTGCTTGTTATACATTTTAAGGCTTGCTTATCTGCGTACTTTACTACATTAACTTCTGTTTCTGAATTTCTTTAAATTTTCTTTTTTTTCTATTTTTTTATACCAATAATCTGTTTTTACATATACAATAAAACTTTAATTCAACTGTTTTCGTTTCTTTCAAAATGCATTTCATTATTCTGTAAAAGAGGATTTACTTTTGACTCATGAACTTCTGTAATTTTCTTAGGTTAGGTTTCAACTACCAAACTTATTTTCTATTCAGCGATTTTTTTAATTATAAGACTTTACAATGGAATCACTTGACCTTTCTTAATACATAGTATTACATTTCATAAAACATTCCATTTTTGAAAAAAGAAATCAGGTTAAGCATTCCCGGCTTCTATTCTCTTCAAAGGAAGGTTTTAACCCATTGTATAAGAGATTATCCACGATTATGTAAGCAAGAAAATAATTAAAATCAATAATTTCCAGCACTCAGTTTTGAAAGTATTTCTCTAAATCATTGCGAAAATAACAATTAAACTGGCTGTCTCCTTGTACATTGAAATAAGATTTTATTTACTTCAAATCAAAGTTTTAACCCATGTTATAAAGATTATCCACGATTGCGTAAGCAAGGAAATAATTAAAATCGACCATTTCCAGCCCTCCGTTTGGAAATATATTTTTTAATCATTGTAAAAACAATTAAATGGATATCTCAACTTAACTTACATTGAATCATGCAAACAAAAATTGATATCCCAAAACTATGAATCCGCTCCTGATGAAAAATTGTTCAAAAGATTTCCCATATACGAGCATAATTGTGAGTAATTACGGTCGTTAAATACATTCGAATACGGTGCTTACATTAATGCAGTTGGGGGAAGATAACATTTGTCACTAAGCTGGAGCAGAAGATTTCAGAAATTCCCTGCATTCCCATCATGCTTACACATTCGAATGATTTATGCCGAATATAATCTGTTAAAATAAATCACATGAATTATTGCGAGCCCATAAAGTCATGTGGTAAATAGGTTTACTTAACACATTACGAGAAAAGTTTGAACGACTGCTCCCTTGCAATGAAGAATGTGTTTTGTACCCCTTTATTTCCAAATACGGAAAATTTTAAAATGATGTAAATGCGTGCTATTCAACTGTTGAGGATATGGGGTGAAGCCATTCATAATTTTGTTTTGCTGTTTTAAGACATGTTTCTTAACTATTCATTTTACTTCAGGTGTTACATATGATCTCTCCAATAAAATTTATCACATATGCCCTTTAAATATGACAGCGTGTTGTAAATAGTTATAGAGAGATGCAATGGTTAAATAGGAACAAAGAAATTGAATAAAGAACTCGAATAATATTACCGTAACAAGCTTACATGCCATTTATGAATGGGAGGACGTATACGTTAATTTTTTACAAAACATCTTGAGCAATTTTGCCTTACATGAAAAATATGGAATGTGTGATTGTAGGAAAGTTAAATTTATATGTTATAATCCAATAGAATAAAATATATAAATTGATTATTACGTGCTTGTACGTTAATTTTTCCTGATACATACTCAATCATTCGTGCAATTTGTATTACTTATAGTATTCCCCCTTAAAATTGTTTGTATAATTAAACTGCTAAGAAGGCAATATGAGCCTAATTGTAAGCAATAATGGCACTCTTACAAAATTCCAGTTTATGTAATATAATGAAATTATTCATTTTGGGGTTCAAGCAACCCTAAAAATCGCTTTCTAAATGTTATTAATCCATGATTCATTTTTTGGATTTATTTTATAAAAGACTAATTTTACAGCAAACCTTTTAATAAAAATTTAAATTTCGAGGCAATATTTTTTTCAGTCTTACACATTGGTAGACAGGACAAAAAACTTTAAGCTAAACATTTAATTTTCAAAATTTTTAGAAAAAAAATTTCTGTAAGATATATTCATCTCTCCAGTGACATGGTGGACGTGTTTGTTACAATTGTGAGACAAAAGCATGTGCCATTTGCGTGTAGTTCGATGTAAAATAGACAATAAATAAAATACTTGGCCTATCCCACAAACTGTTTTAATTTTTTTTTCAGCTTTTAACTCCTTGCATTTCCAGAGCCTAGTTCTGCCCCCTTTCTTTAATAGTAAATTGTCCAAAAATCATCTCAAAATTTTACACACTTTGAAATTCTACCTTGCCTAAGCAATTTTTTCCTTTCCTACCTCATTTAAATGACGATTCAGCTCTTCCTTTGCTGAATGGCCCTTATAACTGAGGAATTATATGAAAATTTTTCTGATTGTATATATCTCCTCCGTATTTAAGGGCTTAAAAAGACGAAACATATAACAGAAAGAATAAGAAATGGTAAACAGTAATAAATCTTCGAAAAAATTCATATAATTCGTAACTAGGCCTAAATAGACGTTTTAAACCTAATTTATAGGTATTTTTGTGCAGGTCTAGGATTCTAGAAACACATATTCAGTATACGAGATGTCTAATATTTAATATATTTTCCTAACTACAATATCCAGGATAATATATGATTGCTAAATTTACTTTGTAATCGTATATTATTCCCTTAATATGTGTTCGAATGTAGGAAGTTAAAAATCTGCATTTTGAGAGAACTATCGTCTTAGATAAAATATCCCATTTTCTATGGTTTATTTATAGAAATAAGTAATTACCCTTAAAATTTACCTATGGTCTGAGTTTGTTATTTCAGTAACCTGCCCGCTGTTAATCAAGCATTTTATATTCTTATTTGTTTTTGTTGTTGTTTCCAGTGCAGCTACGACATCTACACGGCGAATTTGTTGGCTTTTTTTATTATGGGAACACCATATAGGATATTTCTTACAATATGGAAGAAACGATCGCTCCTAGAATTTATGTTTATTCGCTTTTATTTAAAAATCTTTCATATTTCTATGATTTAATGCACTTATTTATTCGATACAACTATCACAATAAATTCAGCGAGATAATGTATCTGTTGTAAGCTTCGTGGATAAAAACTACCGAATTTTATTACTTTGATAAATCCACGTTTCTGAGTTTCAAACTTTATATGCATTGCTAAACATTTTTATTCGTCAAAGATTCACCTCGAGAAAATCTTTAAATTACTGTACACAGAAAAAAAAGGATGAAGCATTTTGACTATGGAGTGTTAATCAGTTTAAGGGGAATACTCGAAACGTATGTTTCAGTAGGAATGAATTGGGTTTGTGAATTATGCTCTAGGTTCCTTTAATGTATATTGAACGAAGTAAATTCTTTTTAATGTTACTTTCCTTCAAACAATTTCATTTTCCGGACTTATTCTAAGACTGAAACTAAAGGATTTACTCACTTTACGTGTTCGAAGTTAATAAAATTAAAATAAGACTCTTGAAGAATTGAAAAAAATAAATATTTCAAGTAGTCTCCTCTAACGAAACTACCATGGGTTATTAACATAGGATTACTTATCGTTGCTTACCTCTTTTTTTTAACGTCTTTTTATACTTTTCTGTTCTGTTTACTGCTACTGGTTTGGTGCGCTGTCAAAATTATAACTCGGAACGTAGGACAGACTCTGAATTGTTTTCTTTCCGGAGGATCGTTATTCAGGAATGTAATCCTACGTTAAAACTGTGGAAAATTATCTAGTGTAGTGGTGCGCAAATTTTTTCGACCGGGAAATAAAAAATCACTTGACCTCGATGAAAATTTTCTGGTAGTTTCAAAAACATCATTTAAGTTGGAAAATACTAAAAAATATAATAAAAAATTAAGGGGAGTGGTCACTTTTACGAACCTTTAAAAGTGCCATTTTTACACCTATGTTCGATTGTATGTACTATTCATGAATTTTGCTTTATTTACAGAATGCGCACAGCAGTTGATTGCAAAATGCTCGATTTTAAAAAAATATTCACTTTTTATGCATAAAAAGTAATTTTATTTTTTCTAATTACCTTGAAATATTGTATCTATATAATAAACAGTATGTTAGGCAGTTACTCAAAAAATGTCATGTAAATCAAGCAAATATCATGAGTAGTACATACAATCAAACGTAGGTCTAAAATTGGTATTTTGAAAGGTACTTAAAAGTGACCACTCCCCTCAAGCAGATTTTTGACAAGCTATTTTAAAAATTAAGAAAATGTAGATTTTGGCTATCTACTCGTATTTACTTTGCAATAAAAAAAGTCTTTTTTACTTTCTACACTTGTTTTTGACGAATTTCCTGTGACTAAAACTTTATGTTTAAATAATAATATCCATTTTTTAATTAAATAATTCAGTTTGATATAAATTTACTTCAAATTATCTGCGACTCCTCCACTTTTTTTTTGCAAACCTCCTTGTGGCTCACGGGTCCCACTTTTAGCGTTTAAGAGTAGTGCGCAGTTCTGATAATGTCTCTCTTATTATATAAACTGGAAATCTCTTATTCTGGCCTTGATATTAAATATTTAAATTAGAAATTCGTATTCACATCAGGTAATAATAAACTACACTTTATTATTCCAGTTTTTGTAGGCAGTTACATAAACTGTATGTGAAGTTAACTTATCTATAAATTTAAGCAGCATTTCATGTCTTAATTCATTACACAGGCCGACGAAAAATGACTTTTTGAAAACTTTTTTACGTTAATAGCTGCTTCTTATGTAATTTTTGGTGCTGAATCCATATCTGACCTCAGTTTTTTTCTATCACCCACAGTTTCATCAGAATGTGACTTCGTCGGAAACTAGAAAATTAGCCGAACATGACACAGAAAATAAAAATAAATAAATATTGCAATATGAACAAACTTTGATTCAAGTATAAACATGAAAATTCCTTTTAATTGCATAGATTTTCTATGTGCTTTGGCTTCTATTGCCTTTCCCTCTTCTCCTTAAAGCTCCTGATATTGCTTTTTCGCTTGTGAATCGCTTGCTCAACTTCTCGGTGAAGTGACCAGCAGTAGTCTCCCATCATATTGGTATTCCAGCGGCCCTGATACCGTCTTTCCATCAATTTATTATCTTAATGAAACCGCTCACCTTGCTCCTCACTGACATCACCCAAATTATCTAGGAAAAAATCGACTGTTCAAAAAGTGAATCTTGGGGCTCATCAAACAGCCTAACATTTTGAAATTTTCCAGCATGTTGGCTACAATAGAAAAATAGTGTGGGTCCTTTTTGTTGTCCAAGAACTTGGTCACAATCTGCTTGAATGATACACAAGCCTCCCTCTCTTTTAAAGTTAATTTTGATTCAAAGTTGGGATCGAACATCATTTTTCGGATGTCAGGCCCAACAAACAAGCCTTCTTCCAATTTTGCTTCTGATAGATGAGGAAACTTCTCGATAGATGAGGAAACTGGAATTGTTAGCGATACAGAATACTTTTATATGATTACTACGATATAGTGTCTTTTAAAATATATTTAATAGAGCTATAATGTAAAGAAACTCTTGTTTTACGTGTTAACATGTGGCAGCAGTAATGAACTATAACTACGTTAAAATTTTACACAATGGCATCTGAATTATCAAAGTTTACAGTTACAATAGTTTTAAATAGAGCTTTCTCTGTACTTAAACTAATAAATACTGTCTGAGTGAACCCTTTTCGTACCGTAGTACCTATTTTTTTATCTTTCAAAACAACTAGACATATGCATTTTTAGCATTTTAAAGTTTTCAATCACGTTCATTGCATAAATACTCTAGTAGAGTAATAAAACTATTTACTTATTCCTGACCCATTAGCATGTTATTATTATTCATAATCTATTACCCTATCAAAATTCTAGCAAAAAATATTATGCTTCAAGATTCTAACTAGTCAAAGAACATTCTAATAGTTCGTTTCCCCAGCTTTAAAGTAATACAAAGCATGCTATATCATTTGTTGAAAGAATGAATAAATTTACATTGCAAGACGTACGTTTGTCGACCTGATAAGAACCAAATAAGCATACCTGAAGTTTAATAAGAAAACAATAAGAAATTTCATGCATAATACTGAACTCTTTCAACCTATAATAAGTTTTAACTTATGTCTCTTGACCCAAAAAGCTTTATTTTATGTTTTATAACAGAATACTTTTAATTAAAATGCCAATAATTATAAAAGCTATGTAATTGTTTTTTTATAATTGATCCTAAATAAAGTATTTTGAACCGGGGATAAGAATATACAGCCTTCGGGCTCTATACCTCTTTAAATTAAGCCCATATCCTGGTGAATTTTGAAGAATAATCGATATCGACAGCTTGAGTCAGCATTTTTTTCATTTCTCTCCAATATTCCACAATGTATTTCATTGTTTTCGGACTTTGCTGACTTCGTAACAAGACACTCGTCAAACCTTGAGGCAAAAAACGATGCTGTTGTTTGGAGAGTCTAATAAAAGCTTTAAAACTTTGTCTTGTTAGACT
>OU015498.1:153290143-153317643 GCA_907164885.2 Dolomedes plantarius | reverse complement strand
AAGATTAAGACTTTGGAGCCGTCTGTAATCAGGAAGAATACCTCCTGATAGAGATTTTCATATAGATTCAGTGATATGCGGTCTTAAGACAGGGCATCAGTTGACTTCGCATATTTCCATTCTTAATGTGAAACTAAAGGGACATGGGCCTGAGGTCGCCTAGTGATAGCGCGTTGGGCTTGGAACTAGTGTTTCTCGGTTCGAATCCTAACGGCGCCACTTAATACCTTTGTGTCCAGGCCGGATATGGGCACGTTAAATTCGTATATAGTAAAGTCCTACTATGAGGTCAGTGGGCGAGAGAGGGTACGATTGTTCGACCCCTGGAGATCCTCAATCAAAATTGTGGTGGCAACAGGGGAGGGTGTTCATTTACCTGTACGGTGCTCCCATAGAAAAGCAACCAAAGAGACAAACTACTAAAGGGAGATTTATATCTTAGTGTTTTCTATCAACAAACTAAGTGCAGATTGTTAGAAATCTGGTTCTGTTAGGCCCCAAAAGTAGGAAACTCTATAAGAATCTTTCTAGGATCGATAAATAAGCGGACTGTATATTCAAATAAACATGCTAGAAATCAACAATAACAAGTAGTATAACTCAAGTAGTATAACTATACTAGAACATAGTATAACATGCTAGAATATGAGAAGAACCTATTAGAACATCGTATAACATGCTAGAATATGAGAAGAACCTATTAGAACATAGTATAACATGCTAGAATATGGGAGTCGTGCAAGAGCTCGTGTCCCGACCAACTATCAAACTGGTTAGAAAATATCTGGCTACGAAAATGGTGCCAATATGGCGGGCACCAAGCCACTGCTTGTCAACCTTAATGCGGTTTTAGAGGGCTTAACAGTTTTTTTCTAAAATGAAGGTAAGCGTTGATATAAAGAGGCGTAGTTTTTAAAATTCAAAATTCTCCATTAGTTAATTATTACAGGGTGTTCATTAATTGATGTCTATAGCTACAAAATCAGAACATTTTTAACAAAATTACATTAAAAGAATTTTTAACCCTACACATTCAATTCGAAATACAGGAATTCTATTTCCAAATACATGAAACAGTGTTTGAAAATATATATTTGCTTATCTGTTGCAGAAAAATTACAGCTAGGAAAATTCCCCATAGTTTGCAACGGGAGACTGGCGAAGTTTCCTGAAGTATTTAGTTTTGACATACTGATATAGCTTAATTACGTAATATTTTCAATATAGTTGGTTGCTTTATATAAACAGGATAACTGATGTTGAAAAGATAAACAAAGGACTTATTCTAACAACACTGGAGCCTCACACGACATACGATAGTAGCTTAATATTCGGAATGAAGATTGCCAAAGTGATGTACCACCTTTTCAGGTGAAAAGGAACAAAAGTTCTTTATAGCTTTTAAGGTGAATTTTGCATTCATTTTTGACGAATATCGGTTTTAACCCCTTAACAATCGCATAATTTTTAAGAAAACGGTAAAAAAGTGCCTATTTTTTCCGGGGGATTCTAATTATTTCTTGATCTGCCACATCAAGTTAAAAAAAAACCATCCTCAATTACATTATAAAAAGTTTGGTGCTGCCATCTCTTATGTAAAAGAAGAAATAAAATATTTTCAGGGTAAATGTAATGGATTGTTTTTAATCTTTTTGGTGTGTTACTTTTGAACACTCCAGCTCGGAAATATCACTGGCATGAGAAATAGAGGGCGAATCCTCACCCCGTGATTTTGACTAGAGGTAGAAGGAAGGGATTAAAATGTGGTTTGTGAGATTTTTTTCCTTGGAAATCACTATAGATGAAACAACATAATTTAAAGTCTTAATTGTAAAAAAATTCGTTCCCATCATCATTTAATAAATGACAGCAATAACCGAACATTGAGCCGATCTACTGATCAGCTACTTTTTTTCTTTCAACCACTAGTGCAATAATTTAATCAGGAAGCAATTTAGTTCTTTTTTTAAACTGGGAAGGACATTGTGTCTTAGAGTCTACTGCTGCTAAAAATGAACAGAAAATTTCAGCTGAATGACTTAACAGCAAAAAATATTTATTTGTCGATTACGTTTTATCGTAATATGTTTGAAATACCATAATAAACACTCCGCTCTTGCTAACACTTAACAGTGAACTCCAGTCCTTGACTAGACGTATGTATTGAAAGCTCCTGGTGACTCAATGGAAGCAACGATGCATTTCTATTCGCCATAATTTCTTGCGTCAGAATTGGCTAGTCCCCTTCTATTGCCCTAATGGAATTCCAGTTTATTTTTCAAGCCTACTCTGAGTAATATTCTTCACTGGTATTTCCTTCATTATAGCTGACGCTTCACGCTTACATCTCTCTTCCGTGTAGACGTCCTTTTTCATAAACTATATTGTCTTAAAATAAAAATTCCAGTATACGATAATACTTTAACTTAACGAATTCAATTCTAGGCTGCTTCGGAAAGTGAATTTGTTTTTTCGAACTTGCTTCTGTTCTTCTCAGGTAGGTCGATTGAGTGGAATTTTTCCACCTTTGCTCTTAAGATACGTAAAAGAAAAAATATAATAAATAACTTAAATTACAGGTATAGAAATTATAGTTATTAAATTATGATTCTAAACGTTATAATAACTAAATTAAAGTTATAAAATTTATAGTTATTAAATTATAAGTATGAATAATAAACTTAACATATTGTTATTTGTATCTACATCCAGTTTAACTGAATGTAAAAGAGGAAATTACGTATGTGGTAAGCAAAAATTTATTCCCTTAGATAATTTTTCAGTTCCGAATCTTCCGAATTAGATCCTGAAACGGGGTCTAATTACGAAAAGAAATTCATGGATGATTTTTGGTAGGGGAGCAAACATTTTTTCTTCCTAAAACATACATATTGTACTTAAAAAATATACAATTTTTATAATCATCGCTCCAAACGATGCGAGAATGCATAGGCCTCTGACACTCAGTACTTGAGTCTGTACACTGGAATCCCAATGTTTTCACAAATACTTGTAGCTGCTCGAAGACGGATTTAAACTGTACATCCCGGTTTAATTAGACGTCGAATTGCAAAAGATGAGTGCACGCTTCCAGACAATCTACCATTACAGCGAAAATGATATTATGCAGTAACATGACTACATAAATGATTACATTATATTGCATTTACGATTTTTGACCCACTATCAAAAGCAACAAATACCTGAAACTTTGGAAACATTTTTTAAAATCCAGAGGAATAGAGTTTTGGAGGACGGGCGTGAACATAGTATAATAAAATAAGTAATTTTTTACGTACATCTCTTGATAAAATACTGCCTTAAAAAATTTTCTAATGGTAAATTTTGTGATATTTTCCGTGCATGTTAACAGAGAAACTTTTATTCACTAAATCAAATGATTCAGAAATAGTATTGAGAATAAACCAAATATGGATGTGAGAATGGGTAATAGGTTTTTACTTGACATACACCCCCACCACACTTAATCACTTAATCGTACACGTATATATTATATATATATATATATATATACAAAAAAAGTATATGTAATTACGTATATATTTAACATAACTAAGGAAGAATTTTTTTTATACACGAAGAGGTAATCAATCGCAGTAAAATATGTTGGATAAAAATACGCAACTTGAAAATGCGCACTAATATATTAATATACCAAAACACATTCTAAATATTAACAACGTTAGAAATGCATTTGCTAGTTTTCTTTTTCTAATTATTGGTCAAATGGAGAAGCTGTTACGGCAACATTACTCTCCTCATTGCGTTGTGTTCATATGGGATGGAAAATCAGCTCCGGACATTCAGGACTCCTGAGCCACAAAACACCACGTGTAAGTCGTTTTCAAGACTTTTATTCGCACATACTAATACATCGACCAAACTTCCTTAGCCTTTAAAAAATGGGCATAAAAAAACTCTCAATTCGGTTGGGGTCAGCCCTTATAAAGTAAGTGCTGGGAAACTATACTTTTAATTTCTTAAACAACCTTATTTTTCTTCCCTACGACATCTTTATAAATCATCATCTTTTAGCAACGACGTCATTAAAAGCCGATGACGTGTAAGCTCGTAATTCAATTCACCCGATGTGTTAATTCACACCACCGCCAATGTATTGGAACCGTAACGGTTGATGGTATGACTGGTAACCGAGAGGTATGTGTAAATTTATCAGAACATAGTATTTAAGCTCGTGCTTATTTTTGTATCGATGCACTCCCTTCCAAGATCGATTGCGGTCGACCTGGAAACGTGAAGATTCTGGTAAACGTTTTCGTTTTTACTGCCGACTGTTGCAGTGTATTTTTCTGTTACATATGTTTATGACTATGCAATAAACTTTAGTTTTAAAATGTTGGACTTGAAGAAGACTTTTAACCGTTTTTTTCATAGAAGACAGTTCAATGATCACTGCTGAAGTCTGCTATTGCACTTATTTTTGATTTAGATGTCGGCGAATTGGTTATATACCAAACAATTTCTCAACAGTAAGGGTTACCAGAAAATGTTGGCCTCAGAAAATCAAAGATTGCCAAGAAAAAAGGGCCAACACTCATACCCTTAGTGACTGGAACATAATGATCGGAAGTACTCACCTCTCCAAATTAGCAGACAGTCCCCAAACCTCCACCCACAAGTGGGGTCCGTCAAAAAAAATTAATGATGGCCAGGACCCCCCAAGTTGGCAGCAAATGTTCTAGACAGGTAGCGAAGGCGATTGCCTCGCAACCACCACACACTGCGACAAAGTCATTCTATGAATCGGAAGCTATGGGTGGGAACGGGGAATGCAAGGCATTTACAAACATTTGTACAGCAAGCAAAAAAAAGTCACAACAAAGAAAAATGTAGTTTAATTTGACAAATCCATTTCAATTAATTTAATAACATAAGGTTTATTAGTAACTTTATTATTATTCTGAAATATGACAATTAAATTAGGTTTTAAAAATACAAGCTACACACAATATCTGTAATCTCTGGATCTAACCTTAGAGCGTTTTAAACTTTGGAACACCTCCAGAACAACGAGCCGAAGTAGAAGCATATGTTTTCCATGCGGTTTTCCTTCAACGAGCCCATTAAGAAGCGAAAAATGCCAAATATTCCCTGACTTGTTCACACTCAAATAAATCAGATAGTACAGTTTATACACCGGAAAAATTTTTCATTCTGAAAGTTTTCAACACATTTTTCATTCTTAACGAGAGCTTTTTTTCTGAAAAACAGGAAGGATTCACAAACGAATTGTAATTTATTCATTCTGCTTGCAAATGGAAATACACCTGTAATATAAAGTATTAAAATGAATTATTTAGAGGCTTCAAAAGTAAGGAATGTTCTATTACAATAGTTTTTTGCTGTTTGTTGTATTTTAAATACTTATATAAATACTTTAAATATTATTTACTCATATTCATACTTTAAAATATATTTCATTAAAGCAAAAATTAGAAGCGCTAATACAAATACAAACTTTTGTTACGTATGCAAGACTGTAGAACTTTGTTAAACTTATATTTTTATTAATTTGCCTATTAAATATTATTCCAACGAAACCAATATGACATTAAGAACTCAACTTATGGTTGCATAGCTTTCAAGTAAATAACGAATATTTTTTCTTTGAGAGAACGGTGAGAAATTATAGCCTGTTTGTATTTGTGTTTCAAATAGCGGTAAGCTTTTTACCATTTGTTCATTATCTTTTTTTCCCCTGTCTGATGATGCTTGACGTATTTCCCCTCAAATTGAAAATGTAAACTAACCTATTGTGTAATATTTAATGTTTTCATTTATCAACATTCATTAAGTAAGTTTCCATAAATATTTTTGACAAGGGCTTCTCAAATTTCTTCCTCCTCACCTCATTAAGATTGTGTAGGACACTGGTGTCACGTAAGTAACATCCCTGAATACAACGAAATTATTCATGCAGCATAAATACAGTCTAGTTATACTATATTATTTTCAGTGCATTTGCAATCCATTTAGGACTCGTTTAGGATGAAGATCATAATACCATCAATTTTTTCTTATTTTTATTAATTACTAGCTGAAGTACCCGGCGATGCCCGGGATTTTAAGAATGTATTTTGTTAACCAAAATCAATTTAAAAATTAACACAGTATAAATAACATAAAAAATATATGTGATATGTTATACACGTCTCAGAATTTCAGCCTTTCATCATTGTAATACTAAAATCTGAAAAGTAAAAATGTCAAATTCTCTAATGTTTGTTAACCAAAATTAATTTAAAACTAAGCACAGTATAAATAATAGAAAAAAACCTTGTAAAATCTATAAATATATAAATTTATAATTAACTCCTCAGAATTCAGCTAGAATTAGCCTTTCATCATTGGGGTAAAAAAAAGAAGCTGCAATTACAGGTTCAGCAGAAATTTCCAATAGAACAATGATATGACTGCAGCGTTGCCTCTTAAAAAATGAAGTGTTTGATTGAGGGCTGCAAACCATTCAACTCCTCTCCACATTTAACTCCTATAAACATCCTCTACATATTAAATTCCTTTTCTCTCCATAATAAACTCCTCAGAATTTTGGTATATTCAGCGTTTCATCATAGTACCACTAAAAACTGAAACATCCTCTCCAGAAATATAAATTTATTAATTTCAATAATTAAACACACACAAATATATAAATTACGCAAAAGTTTTTTAACCAACAATTGAATAATTCGTAAAAGAAAAAGCATATGAAAATAAAGATAAGAACTTCCGGAATCGAAATTAATTACCCTTAATTTTTAATTAATAAAAAACCAACATAATATGAATAAAAACGATAGTTGTTTAAAACCATATGAAAATAAAGCTATTATAAAGATAATAATAAAAAAAGCATAAGAAAATAATGCTCGCGCATGAAGTTAACGTTACGATATAAAGATAGTAATAATAATATAAACCACGTGAATAAAATTTTTAGCTTTTCAAGTGAAATAAATTAATTTTTAGAAAAAAACTACTTTTAATCGAGAAATTAAATACATTGCACAAAATTTTGATTTTACCAACTTTCCACCCTACAATTTACACCCTACTTCTTTTAAATAGGGTGTAAAAATAAAGTTTTAACAGCCAATTGAATGCCAGTTAAAAACGATTGTTGTTTAAAATCATATAAAAATTACGCTTATTATAAAGATAATAAAAAAAAGCATAGGAAAATAATGTGTGCGCATGAAGTAAACGTTACGATATAATAATAGTAATAAAAATCTCTATATATAAAACAGTTCCGTAACTGACTAACTGACTGATTGACTGACTGACATACAAAGTACAGACCAAACCGCTGAACCTAAAGGACTGAAATTTTGCATGGCGATTCTTCTTATAATGTAGGGGTGCACTAAGAAAGATTTTTGAAAAATTTTTCTTAGATTTTTTTAAATTGAATTTTTAATCTGTTTTTGTAACTTTTTTCAAGTTTGCATTTAAAATAATAATTTGACGGTTGTAAAATTTATATCACGAAAAAGATCATAAAAATTCCTTTAAAATGAAATTCTTTTCGAATCTTTACCTCCATTTCTAATTTTTGGTGAATTTTTAAAGATTAATTTTTACAATTTAATTTATTAAACGCTGATCATGTGATCTTTATCTGGTACTTTAAATAAATTTATCGTCACGTAACAACGAAATAGACAAAAAAAAATATTTTTTTTTCTTGCTAATGCGGCAAACGATTGGACATTATCCAAAGAATATTAAAATACAGTAAAAGATATGTTCCTCAAACTGTACTATATTCTTTAGTATGTCCTATTAGATTTAATTTCAATATTTTCTTCTACATTATTTTGTCTATAAAAATATCCCTTACGATTTTTAAAAAAATATATTTTTTTGTCTTATGGTTGGAATACTAAAAGTTTAAAATAGTGGCGCCATCTACTGAACGCCTATGAATCGAGAATAGCATCTTTCAAAAGTTGTTAGTTATTTATTAATTAAAAATATTGGAAAGTTCTTGTGGATCTGTAAATATACATGTGGTAACAGTTTTAAAATTTATAAATTATCAACCTACACAGGTGATAATTTATCCGGCGTTGCCCGGGATTTTAAGAATGTTTGCTAACCAAAATCAATTTAAAAACTAAACACAGTATAAATAACATAGAATAAAAAGCATGTCAAATGTTATACGCATGAATAAAAAGAAAACCCAACATAAAAAACCATAAATTTACAATAATTTCTTTAGAATTCAGCTAGATTTAGCGTTTCATCATTGGAGCAAAAAACCCCTGAAAAGTAAAGCATAAAATATATACATTTATAATAAACGACTAAAAGCTGAAAAGGAAAAATGTCAAATTGTCTTTAG
The DNA here is from genome assembly GCA_907164885.2 of Dolomedes plantarius. Lineage (NCBI taxonomy): Eukaryota > Metazoa > Arthropoda > Arachnida > Araneae > Dolomedidae > Dolomedes > Dolomedes plantarius. The sequence continues at coordinate 153,309,251 of OU015498.1, read as the reverse complement.
GAAAGTAAAGAATTTTGAAAAGTAAAGCTGAAAAGTAAAAATGTCAAATTGTCGAATGTTTGTTAACCAAAATCAATTTAAAAACCAAATACAGTATAAATAACATAGAAAAGATTTAGCCTTTATCATTGGACAAAAAATCCTGAAAAGTAAAACATAAAATATATAAATTTATAATAAACCTATCAAAATCCATTAAAAAACTAAACACAGTATAAATAACATAGAAAAAAAAGTATACGAAATGTTATACACATTAATAATATGAAAAATAAAATAAAATAAAAAAAATAATTTTTAAAATAATAAAATAAAATAAAAATAATTTTAAAAAAATAATAAATAAAAATAATAATAATAATAATTTAAAAAATAATAAAATAAAAGCTGAAATAAAAAAGCCTCCATAAAAAAGCTGAAAATACAGGTTTAGCAAAATTTGAATGATCCGTATTCGAACCCGCGTTGTGTAGCGTAATAAAAGAAAGCTTTTGCTGAATGCGCCACAATGACATGATACTTTATTGAGTAAAGAGGAAAATATTCGACTAAGTTTACTGGAAAGTTGCTATGGGTTGGTGAATATACATGTATTTATGGAGTGAGAGGAGTTTTAAGTCAGAAATAAGTTAGCAGGATAGAAGCTTAGTCTTCAACTCTTCAATAGACACAAAGACATAAGTCAGGGGGGTTGCAGTAGCGATTAAAAAAGATCTCCTGACACTTAGTGTGGTTGATTCGAATTTTCCATCGCGTGTGATGGTGTCAATATGCCGTTGGTTCAGATTTATTTTAGAGTATAAAATCTCACTTGAAAGATTATTATTTTCATTTATTATTCTGGTTTAATATATAACTTGAAACTTTTTGATTTTATTTATTTTTATCTTTTCGCTCGCTGTTTGCCAGCTAACCCTAACGTAGACGCCATATTCAGAGGGGTGATTCCACAAAGTGTAACACCTTACATTTAGTTTCAAAATTCTTGGTTTTTTATTAATTAAAAATCAACGGTAATTAATTTCGATTTTTGAAGTTTTTCAGACCCTCGGCTGTTTTTAAAGACGCCTGTATGTAAAATTTCACGATCGTTGCTCCTAAACTGTGGATTTCTATACAATTACAGAGATACAAACATTCATTTTTATATATTAGATTGTCATCAGAGGACAATAGATGACAATTCTTAATATATAATAAGATGTTATCAGAGTAATTTTTAATCAGTTGCAGAACTCTGACGTTTGGCTAAACATATATTTATTCTGACTGGCCTACTGATATTGCAGTTATAAAAGATAATTATGATGCGTATGGAAACTTCAATAATTTTTCCCATCGAATTATTGATTAACCTAATTTATAAATTCTTTCTAAATATACTAAAAATCTAAACGTACTCCTTGTTTAAAAAAGACAATGAAAATAATGTTGTTACAAAAGTTGTAGGCTCGAGGTAGCCTAGTGATAGCGCATCGGTTTTCGGTGCTGAGGATGCTCGGATTGAATTCCGACATGCGGCGTTCAGTACCTCCATGTCTAGGCCGGATATGAGCTCATTAAATCCTTAGACAGGAAAGTCCCTCTATGAGGTCCGAGAGGGTGCGAGAGAGTACGATCCCCAAAATTGTCACCCCTGGGTGTGCTCGGTCAAAATGGAGGGAACACCTGGCTAAAATGGATTCCGACCCTTGTGGTGCCATTGTAAACTGGAGTCTCACCCCTCACCCCATTGGTCTATACAGACCTAGTCTGGAATTACTTCCCGCCAGGGAGCACTACAAACAAAAACAACAAAGGTTGCTAACTTTTTAAAAATTTCTCTTATAAAATTGACCCTTTAAGAACTAGGAAAAATTATTTGTAAATCGCTTTCTCTCTTATTCACTTACAGAGTCCTAAAAGTTTAATCTTCTATTCAACAGGTTCATAACATGGACAATCACGTAACTCAAATAATATAGCGACAACATGTCTCCCACCATACATTATCCTACAGTAACAAGCGTTAAAACACTATTTTTTCCCCGCCGCTTTATGAAAAATATAATTTTTTTGTTTGTTTTTAGAACTGCGATAAATATGTCAACAATTGCGTATGAACTGGGAAGATTTATTTTCCTCCTCGTTGTATTTAACTGACTCGGCTGTTTTCTTGATATTTTTGGATGTAAGATAAACTGAAAGATAAAATAAAAATATGCTGTCATATTTCTAGATATGTTTTACTCTAAATAGATTTTACTTCATTTTTATTTCGCATAACTATATATATTCATTTCATGTATCAGAAGATTTTTCCGAGTTAAATGTCATGACAGTGAATTTAGGATTAAAATGAGCAAAAGGTGAATGTTCTGATTTTTCAAATATACGTCCCTATTGTCAATAAAATATTTTTGCTTTTTAAACTATATGAAATTAATAAAACTTAAGTTTTCACTTTTTTAACACATCTTTAATTTCTATAAGGCCTGCCATTAATTTAATAAGAATAGGATCAACACAAGAATAAATTCATTTTTGACACAAATAGTTAATAACAACGAATTTATCTTCTAGAAAATTAAAGAATTTATTGTCTCGTATTCTATAAATAGATTGTTCATATCTAAATCTATTACATAAAATACTCAGAAAAAATTTTCAATGACATTTATTTGTATTTTAATATCTAAGTTAATTTTGACAAAATATTTCAATATAACTAAGATATTTTTTATATTGAGTCATTTGATATAATTTGACGGAGAATGCAGTGTCAAGACAGTATGACAAACGAATTGCTCCAGTTTTTTTTAATATAGGAAAATGTTTATGGTCAAAACGCTTTTTATGACAAATTTTGACAGAGTAGGATTACGGACTATTTTAATACTTAAGAATGCATATGAATGCGAAAAACAGGAACATTTGTAATTTATAATGGGTTCAATTTTGAAAAACAATTTTATTATTGCAGATTTCCTTGAGGCAATGTATTTGTGAACTATTGTTTGTATTCTACTTATATATTTTTGAATAATTCGTATGATGTGCATTTAATTAGGCAAAGTTCTGTGATAAATATTTGTAAACTTATTTGTCACGAACCCATTTTAACATAAGCTACATTAATTTACTTGATCATTTGATGTTTCGTTACATTATAAATAACAGACTTTCAAACTTTATCATTTTACTAGATTAAAATTTTTCTTCTTAAACTAGATAGACATTAACGGATTTAATTTATAATGAAGGTTTTACGTTTGGAGGTGGAATAAATAAATACTGAAATGCAGTTAACCTCTAGAGCTGATAGTTCTAAAGTAAACTACAATGGGGTATCTATTTATCGCATCTTGGTAGCTCTAATCTGAATAAAACTGACAGATTACTCTTTAATAAAACAAGTTTTAACACTCTTTAATGTTTTTAATGACAAAATAACTAAACTCATGGCGCAACAGTCTGCTGTGGACCGAGGTCGGCGGTGCCCATCTCCGCTTTCTAGACCATGGGCTTGGGCTGCCATACAGCATATGTCCCAGTCAGGTGGTCAACCTGATGTGAGACCCCCATCGTAGTAAGCAATGAAAAACATTATACACTCTTCAATAATAGCAAATCAAAACATGTTGGTAAAATAGATCTTGTCAGTGATTCATTTTTAGTGAGAATCACGCTATGAATGAATCAGGCTGTGTTTACGTTTTGTTCAGTGGAATATGCATTTAGAATTGAAATATCTCTAAAAATATTAAAGTAACAGAATAAGTGTACGTTGAAAAATTTATCAGTTTTTAAAGGTCTTTCCAAATATGTAACATTTATGTACTTTCAAGAAAAAAAAATACATCGATTTCGACATTTTCAAATATGGCAGAATTTCATAATGGAAGCCCGGTTCACCCGGAATTGTAACACGACAGACATAGCATTTGCTTTATTTATATAGATGAACTTACAGGGAGTGAATATTTTTGCGTGAGTGAAATATTTAATTTAATAAGGAACAGAAGCGTAACTACGTAGTAAAGGGTTACAGTAAAAAACCCTCCCGCATGTGTCTGAAAATGAATAGACAAAAAAAAAAAAAAAAAAAATTCAAGATTAGTTTTCATCACCATGATAAATTTTCATCACCTCCAGAAACTATATTTCCTGGCGCAGAAACTCTCCCCCATCTAAAAAATGATTTGAGCTCCACCACCATAGGGAACGCGTAAAGAGATATTTTTGCCTCCCAGACACAAGCAATGGCGAACATTACGGAAAACTAAGTAGGTAAATCTCAAAACTACTACTTATCGAAATTCTCTATGATAGATTCTTTTCTCATAAGGCCATTAAATATGCATTACTGAACATGTATTTAGTGAAGCAATGAATCAATTTCAATATTTTTTTGTTTAAAGATTTATACTAAAACATATAATTTTCCCATCAGAATTTTCTCTATATAGGGTAATTCTATTTTTACTATTTGCTTCTCTACTATCAGGGGATTTATAAACGTATCTTTAGACGTGACTTTGAATTAAATTTCCGATGCAAAACCTAACACACAGCAATCATATTTTTCCGACTGGCATAAGAGTATCAAAAAGATGTCTTTAGTTCAAAAGGTTACAAGAACCAAACGAATCTTTTGGCTTACAATACATGGAAGAAATCAGAGCAAATATCATACATGTAACCCTCCTATAACACGGTAAATAGGTTCCTAGAAAATACCGTGTTGTGTGAAACCATGTTATATGAGACCCAGAGACAGTTCAAAAAGGGGGGTTACGTTCCGAAAACTTATTAAAAACAAACGTTTTGTTTAATTACATATAAGCAACTTAATTTTTATTACAAATATAAATGTATGTATAACACAAAACGAAAAGAAACAAAAAAAATATTATTTTCATTTCATGCGACTTTAATTTAATAAATTTCTTTGTCGTCAGTACAATCAAACGAGGACGTTTTTTCAGCTGAATGATATCACCTTCACTTTCAAAACCTTTTTCTTCACTTAGATTTTTTTAAACCTTCTATCCTCCTTAAAGAATCTGTAATTTAGGTTTATTTGCTGATTCTTACAAGGTTATTGTAGATTCACGGTAAGAAGATAGACAATTTTGCAGCTCCCTTTTGAATTTTCGGCTTCTTGCAGCGGAAGGGTCTGCATTCAGGAAAAATGATTCAAGAATTTTAGCTAAGCTTAGGCCTTCTTGTAATTTTATAGAAATATAAATGAATACATTATAATTTTCTTATGCATTTTAATGTAAAGCCACTATATTTCATTATTCCCTCCTGTCATTATTTTAAGGTAAATTTCTTTTTAAATGTGTCTAATAAAAATCAAGTTATCTAGTGCTGTAGAAGTGCAGTGTTGTACAAAGGTTTTAGCAATTTTTTTTATCGTATTAGAGGGAAACCGTGTTACAGGTTGCAGTGTTATACGAGGGTTCTCGCAATTTACCTTATCGTGTTAGAGCGGAACCGTGTTGTAAGGTGCCGTGCTGTAGGAGGGCTACCTGTATTTAAAAATTAAGGAATTTTGATTCTGAGTTCTCCTCAGTACAAATTTATCAATGGCTTTCAAGAACCTAAATTAATCTATGACTTTGTAAGAGAAACAAACAAAAATGGAAATGCACAGTTTAATACCTACGGCCAATTCACATAAATTTCGTTTCAGTACCTTTATTTGTATTTCTGTTTATTCTGAAATACATAATTTTTTTTAAATAATGATATACATTTGAAAAACCCCAAAATTTATTTCATAATTACCCACGCTCATTTGACATATATTACTAGATTTGTTATTAACATTTTCTAGCATTACATGTAATTTCGGTTACAAAATACTCTTCAACAAGGTTTCTAATAAATACTTAAGAAAACGATCTTTGCAACTAGAAAATTTCTAGTTCTTAAAAATTGCAAGTAGAGAGCGGAACATTAAAAATATCACCACTTTTCCAAATACAGAAGTCAATGTAAGAAATAATGAGTTTTATTTACACAACTGGAGGAATTAATTTAGAATGAACACGTCATTAGTAGAACAGCAAATATTTCGCAAATGCATTAATAAATTATTTGGGAACTAAACTATAAGAAGTACGCTATAAGAAGTAAAGGTATAAATCTACTTTTAAGGGATTTATTTAAATAAAACTACAAAAGATAATTATTTGAAGAGAAAAAAATTAAAGCTAAAATTACCAACACAAACCCCGTATAATTATTTCTTTCAAGAATGTTTTTTCATTTGAATGATAAGTATTTTAATGAGCACAATTATTTGCCAGAAAATTTATTTACTTTCTCGTTAAAAATGCGCCGCCACTAAAATTTTTTTTATACTTACAGAAGACTTACTTTGAGGCTAAGTCATCTGTATCCTATTAACTTAGATACTGCAAAATTAAAATCTTTCTATTTCATAGTATAAAGTATTTTGGTTAATGCACATTTATTTTTAATGCGAAGCGTATTCATTTTTTTATAATTTTGATTTCTGTTATTTCAAAATACGGCTTTTGAGACATTAAGAATAATAAAAAGATTTGAAATCAGTTCATATTTCAATAAACTAATTTATACGTTAAGCTTATTTTTTGTAAACAGATTATAACAACTGAAAAATAAAGCCCTATTGGATAGTCCGTAACCATTAATTTGGGACGTTATGTTGTCATGGATTCAAATCACCTTGCCCAATAGTCACACGATCAGAATTCCTTGCTTTGGGAATTCCCGTTTCATAATGAAGGGTTTTGATTATTCATGCAAGAATCATAATTTATTTCGTACTAAAAAACTGCACGATCTGGTATTTTTGTATTTACCTTGGTAATGATGTGAGCACACGTGTCGTACTTTCACAAATTCCTATTCTTTCAAAAAGTAAAGCAATAAATCTAGAATGAATCTTCAGTACATGGTCTTTCAATTTTCCTAAGGGGAAATAGGGGAGTTTCAAATTGGGAATTCAGTTCATCACACTCCCTTCTGTGTTCTTTTGCAACCAACGCACTTTCGCTGACTTTTGGCACACGCAGGGTGTATATATTCAAGGGCTCTGGGACAGGTAACTTTATACTTTGTATATTTTCATGCATTTCGATGACTGTTTTTTGTCAACAAATGGGTTTTATGTAAAGATCCTTCTGCACATAATAATATTCGTAAATTTAAAATTTTCTTTTAAAATATGTAAAATGAAAAGCTCTTTTAGCTTTTGATATATCTATAAAGCCAATAACTGTTTTGGGAAAATTCTTTTACTTTTTAAAAGGTTTTAGGAAACAATCTGATTTTTTTTCAATTTACAATGGCAAGCAGTGAACACAAACAACAAATTGAAAATTATAAGAAAACCGGGAACAACGAGAAAAAAAAAACAAAACGAAGAAGGAAACTGGAACGCTTCTATTGCTCAATGATCTTGCTTCCCAATATCGGCTACAAAGAACTCGAGCCGACAGTGACTTATAGGTCTGGAGGTGGGAAATATCCATAACTTGTGGCAATTTGATTTTATAAAAGTCGGATTTTGTTGTTGTTGTTTTTGATGTCCCCTGGCTGAAAGTATTCCAAACCAAGTCCATGAAGACTTGATGTCTGAGGGGTGCGTCTGCGGTTTATAATGACACCACAAGGGTCGGAGTCCCATTTAGTCCAGTCAAATTGTGTTTTTCGGATGAAAATTTTGGGGTAGTTTTGATTTCTTCCATTTTATATGTTTTTGGGGGTGCTGAATCCAAATCTGAGGTTTGTTAACAAAATTTCGTGACGCAACATTGAAGAAAATGCAAAAAAAGGTAAAAATTTTCATTTTTTGGCAGTTTTTTGCTTATAACTCGGAAACTATCAACTTTTCGTATATAACCCCATTTATTAAAATTAAAGTACATAAAATTTCCTACAAATTTCACTAGTTAGGTTTTTTTCTCCGGTGGACCGTTTGGGCTCAAGCGCTATTTGAAAATTGGCGTATTTCGGCTGTCTCCACAAAAACCCACTTTTTCCACTCCAAAATTCTAATTTATTATTAATGGCTGTCAATTAGTGAATTCCTCCCAGTTCTCTGCACATACCTTATTTAGATCGTATATGTAGAGGTACAGGTAATTTTTTCAAAAATAAAATAATGTTCAAGTTATTTAAAGAAGTCCGAAATTATACAAATTAGTTGTAATTGTTACAAAAAAGTTGAAATTCCAAAGAAAAATGTTGAAAAATTATTGCATTTTATTATATTGTATTACAATACATATGATCATATATTACATTATTATATGGGCAGTTGTCGTTTAGAGGGTCCTGGCTGAGGTTCTTCGAAGGCGGCAAGTCCTGGCACAGGTTCGGGTTGTTCTGTCGTCAGAGTCGGGGGTTGTTCATCTGGAAAATAAAAGAGGTGGTGAGAAAACAACAGCTTGTGATCATATCTTAAGGAGAGATGAGTGATTATGAAATAGATTGTGAGATTAGACATACCTTCCGCATCATGTAAGCGTATTTCTTCAGTCCGTTCTTCAGCCTGTACCCATGACGTGAAAGGTGCTGTATCCGTCGATTGTATGTACATTAAAATCAGCATTATCGTACACCTGCTGTGAAAAGCATGGCTGGTTAACTTTCAGTGGATCGCTGCTGACAGTTGATGCTTCCAGGCGGACAGCCTCTGTGTAAGTCGAACAAAATCCCAATGAGGAAACCACATCAACTAATTTCCTTCAGCCGTACTTGTTGTACAGAAACACTACCAACCCTACGAGGACTGGTGAAACGAATGATCTGGGCCTCACTGCTGCTACAAGACTATGAGCCAGTGCTGTGTTCTTCTTCTTCCACATATCATGGTCCCCACGTTTTTTGTTTAGTACAACTGTTTCCATAAATGTACGGAGACTTTCAGGAATGAGTTCCTCATTTCCTTCCAAAAATTTATCAGGTGAGGGATACTGTTCTGTCTCATAAACCTGGCTCCGGATATCCTCAACAACAATTGCAGCAGCCGTCTTAATAATCCGGAGTCTTTCCTCTTGTTCATTTTTTAACGCCTGCTGGTACCAAGTATCATTTAAAATTTTATACCCTGTGTTTTTGAAACACACTACCAGCTTCTTGTTTGGAGAAAAAGTCATTATTATATCGCTTCCATATTTTTTGAGTAGATGAGCTTTAACTGTCTTTATGTCAGGACGATAATCACCCTTGATTTGGTCCACCAACTCGTCTAGCGTGAAATGACATTCTCCATCACTATTCTCAAGATAAGTGTAGACATATTCCATCGCTGCTTCAACATGATTGGCGAATGGACCCCTTTTTCTCTTCTCTTGAATTTTTGGGCGATTGTACAATTTTCTCATGCATAAACTATGATACTGACAATCAGAAACCACCAAGTCTGAGACAGGCAAAAGACGTTTGATTATGGCTTGTCCATACTCATCACCACGTTCTTCTGCCCTTTTTATGATAGTTTCCTTGACTTTCAAAATTCGAACCTGATACACAATATTACGATTGGTTTTCTTTTTCTTTGTTGTTCTATAAAGTCAGGTGTTATGACGAGGCCACACATAAAACAATGAGTTTTGAAATTGAAATGCGCTTCAGTAGAACGTCTTTTGACTTGCTCTCTACCCTGCTCCACCTTCTTCAAATGAGCTGCAATCATTCTTTTATTAATGTAGTTTGTACGACATCGCTCATGAACATCAACTGCAGATTTTTCACGTAGCTGAACATGCTCACCATCCTTCCTCTTCTTGCTTGACTCGATAAACGTTTTCAAACCTCTTTGCCGCACCGTTATCACCTTCTCTACGTTATTATCCAGCACTTCATCACAAATAAAACACACATTTGAAGCCATTTTTAACACTACGCGTAAATATAACTTTTAAATCGTGTTGTCGTTGGATTCTAACACTGAACTATTTACTTCCTTCGCACTGCCACTGGTAGGAATCGGATGGGCGGTGTTTTTATTTATTTATTTATTTATTATTTTTTTTTTGGGGGGGGGGAGGAAACCTCGTGAACAATATGAAGGGACTTGAGACTGGGCCAACACCCCCTATATCGGATATAGGGGGTGTTGATTGGGTACGCATGTACACGGTGACGTAGTTGGCCTTGAATCGTCTGTGAAGGAATCGAATGGAAGGAAAGAGGGCTTTTAAACCAAACGGGGCAGTTATAAAATCATTTGGTGAGGCTCGCCGAGAATAAATAACGTGAAAAGGCGTACAAGACGGAATTATATTTTCACAGAATTTAAATACAATGTGATTTTGAAAATCCTACATTGTATTGGAAGGAGGAATTAAATGAAAGCCTTTAACGATAAGTTTTGGAGTGTAAAAAGTGGGTTTTTGCGGAGCCAGCCGAAATACGCCAATTTTTAAATAGCGCTTGAGCCCAAACGGTCCTTCGGAGAAAAAAACCTAAATAGTGAAATATGTAGGAAATTTTATGTACTTTAATTTTGATAAATGGGGTTATGTACGAAAAATTGATAGTTTCCGAGTTATAAGCAAAAAACCTCCAAAAAATGAAAATTTTCACCTTTTTTTGCATTTTTTTCAATGTTGCGTCACGAAATTTTGTTAACAAACCTCAGATTCGGATTCAGCACCCCAAAAACATATAAAATGGAAGAAATCAAAACTACCCCAAAATTTTACCTCGAGGGCCCCTTTTGAGCACAAATTGACTGGACTAATTTAGCCAGGAGCCACATCAATTTTGACCGAGAACCCCAGAGGCATCTATGGGGATCGTACCTTCTCCCACCCTCTCTGAAGTCATAAAAAACTTTATAATCTACGGATTTAGCGTGTCTATATCCGGCCTAGATGTAAAGGTATTTAATGGCGCTTGTCTGAATTCAAACCCGGAACCCGCGTTTTTTTTTTCGTTTTTTAATTTTAGCTTTATAAAAATTTATCTCATAAAAATCTTAACTGCTTTGAAAAAAGTTTTTTTAAGGATAATACTTTCAGAATTGCAAACATTAATTATCCCTTTGAGAGTCTAATCATAAAGGATATAGAGAATTTAGCTCACTTCTACCCAGACTTGGGTGTATATAATTTGAAGTGGCACTCTATTTGAATTTGAAACAAACACAGTTTATACATGAAACAATGTTTATTGAATTCGTTGCACATAAAATTGGCTTTTACAGCAATAAGCATACGTACTACTTGTACGGAATATATATATTATCAGTCAATAGAAATACACATTTCGAATACTCACAAACAGTAAGTCAAACCAGCAATTCTGCCACGTAAACTTCGGGCCTGCTAAGCACTAGCGCAGGATAACACCTTTTCAACCTTAACCACCTTTTTTTAATTAATGACGCTGCATGGTATTTATACTAAGCGCGTATGCCGAAATTAGCATATCTAAAGCAGCTTCTTTAATTCATTCACTCAAAAGTTCGATTCTTGTGAATCGAATCTTGTGTATACCTTACAAGGAGCTAAGGCATTCACAAAATTTCATAGAAATACTACGCAAGTATTTTTAGATATATTCTTTTAAAAATGGCTAATCGCACAAAAAGTTCCATTCCCTAGTTTAATAATGATGAACAGTGTATAGGCAGTAGAGAATAAAATTGTATCGAATGCGTAATCATGCCAAAAATGAAAGGTTTGTGTAATTTGATTCTAATTTTTCATTATATATCTTTAGAGTCAAGAAAACGAAATTTGGCCTCTTTTTTTAGAATTTCTTTGCTGCGAAATCTCTTGATAAACCTTTGCTGATATATTGAACAGAATATTTATTAAAAACATCTTAAGGTCGCCAGTTTTTCTTTCTGATAGTCACGGGTCAATGTAGCGATCGTAACACAAAGGGGGAAATAGATTCTCCCAACATTGAACTTGGCTCGCGTCTTGACCCCTAGCGATGAGATGAAGTTGAATTTAATTTATCACAGTATAATCATAAAATGTTTGGGGGACCTGCAAATGATATACTAAATTTTGAACTCAGTATTAAATCATAAAATAATTTAAACAGCAAACTATATAAATTTTGTTTGATGACTCTTAAAAATTATTAATAACAGAACTAAAATAATTTGACAAATTCATTTGTTGTTTTCAATTTTAGACACAATTTCATTTATATTTATTTATCTTTCCTATCTAAGGTTAAATACCTATGACACAGATTGAAAATAAAAGCAAAATTTTTTCTATTATTATGTACAATAACAGGATGTACAGACAAAAGTATTGTACAGTTTTTTCAATAATTATTATGATATCTTAAGCAGAACTTTAAAATATCATATATAGTAAAAATTATGACTAGATAATTCTATTTTTATGTAATTTACGTAAGAAAAATGACTAAACTATCTCAAGAAAACATATTTTCCTAGTACAGTGAAACTTCTGTAGGGCAGCCAGTAATGCTTCCGAGAAAATAGGCTGTTTTGAGGAGTAGCTCTTGAAAACAAGTTTTTTTCCATAGCATTGACTTTATGGAGTCTATAATCGGTTCTGAACAAAATATGGTTGTTTAGAGGGGTGACCGTATAATAGGGGTATCCAGCTAGAGCAGTTTGATTGTATTGATTTTAAACTAGCTAAATACCCGTGCTTCGCTACGGGGTACATTTTAGGATAATTACAATGAAAAAGTAATGAAATTGCTTTTTAGAGGATTTTCTTATAAACAATATATTTTGTTTCTTCATTGGGCGGAACTAATATTACCAGGATCGTCCGCGAACTTACGCGTGAGCAAGCTACGTAAAATTGACCGTGGGAGAAACAATTTTCTCGTAAATGTACGCCAGCATATTTTAAAATTTGGCATTGGGACTTATTTATCGTCATGGCGAAGCATATTTTGAGAGGAAATTACAGTTTTATATATAGATTTGATTTAATATCCATAAAACATACTAATTTGAATAAAATTTTTAAAAATTTCCATCTCAATTAGTCTAGTGGTTAAATTTTATCTTTTACTGTATTTTAATATTTTCTTTGTCAAATAATTTCGTTGTTATGCACGTGACACAAAATTAATTTAAAGTATCACAAAAAGAAATGAAATCTCGTGATCAGCATTTAATAAATTAAATTCAAAACTTTCCAAACGATTACTGTTTTGGAAGCTAATGTTCTGCTAATTTCCAATAAAAGCTAAAATCATTTGAAAACCACACACCAGTGTTCCACTCACACGCAACACTATAACCCCGAAAAGAATGTAAGAATAAAACGTTTAAAAAATATAAACCTATTAATTTAAATAATTAAACACACACAAATGTATAAATTACACAAAAGTTTACTTAAATTCTTTAATCTGTCTACATATCAAGTATAGAAATATTTTCGGGGCATTTACAGAACATGGTATATTTCAATTTTGAAAACACGCATTAAATAAGCATCATCTCAAAGAGAAATTTCTGAAATGAGCATGGCAATGAAGAGTTGTGTATATAAATAAAAACTTTCCAAACGATTACTGTTTTGGATGCTAATGTTCTGCTAATTTCCAGTAAAAGCTAAAATCATTTGAAAACCACACACCAGTGTTCCACTCACACGCAACACTATAAAACTGAATTACAGTACTCTACGTTTATATGGGCATCGGAAATTGTGGTTAGTAGAAGGCAATACGGGACAATCCACGCATTGTCTATAGACACTTGCTATCTTTGACTATTATTTGATCCGTAATATCTGCCTCATATGCCGTATGTTTCTAAACGCCATTCCCAAATGAAGAAATCGTGTAGAGGAGGCTTATGCAACATGTGCACAGAGACAGTTGTTTTGTGACAACTGACTGGCTGAAGGCTGCGGCCAGATATGCTCAGGCCAATAATACAAAAAAAAAATTTAATCGTAGTGAGCAATGAAAAACATTTTACACACTTCAATAATAGCAAAACAAAACATGATGGTAAAGTAGAAAGGAAAGTTAAAACAGAAGTAAGAAGTTAAATTCTAAAAATATAAATGAGGTATAAATCAGCTATCGATTCTAATTTATGAATCATTTATCAGGACATGAAAAAATTACTGTATGTAAAAGAAATTAACCTTACCTCCATTAATTTCAACACTTCTGGACCTGTGGCTTGTCCCATCATGTGAAATATAATTCTTGACAGTAAATCTTGTTAACGTAAACTGTTATTAGTGTTTTTTAATTTAAAAAGTTATGTTCTCAAAATATGACAATTAAGAAAAAGATATCATCGAGAAAAAATAAATCACGCTACTTAAGAAAGTCATACAACAAATTTCTATAAAATTAATGTACAACAATATTTGACGTACAAAATAATGCATATGTAATACATTACTAACATGTTTTAACATCAAAAATTTCCACAGTCAAAAGCTAAAATTTGTTTAAAATATTAGCTTTAGGATTTTGTGCAGAATGATAGGTTTTTTAGCTAAATTTCATTAAAAATTACTTCAAATTGATCAATTTATAAAAAAGGTATGCTATCTTAAAGGTATGTTTCTAAGGTAATGCTCTCTTAAAGGTATGTTTAAAGGTATGTTTCTTTTTTTTATTTTTAATTGCTATTTTAGCATAAAAGACAAAAAAAACCTTTACAAAATAACTTTTTCTCAAAGCTAAACACAAACATAATCAAAGCTCAACACAAACATAATTAACAGCTGTTTTAAAACACCTCTGGTAAACATTGTTAAGTTTCGAAGTATTAGAATGATAATAAAAAATATTCCAGAATTTCAGACAGAAGCATAAAAAGAAAGAATATGCAAAAAGTAACTAAATTAAACAAAACTTGACAGAATACAGAAAAAGTGAACACCGGAAAAAGTAAATAAAACATTTCCTTGTGCGCATCTGCAGTTATTATGAATGATTGATTCCAACGCCTAGAGTACCTCGTTGGAAGAATCCCGTATAAAATTTGTATTGAAGTATCGTTCTTTAAAATTCAATTAAAAATCGAAATTTTAAGATAGAGACTTGAAATGAGGTTTATATGAATGAGAAAGCTTTCATCTTCCAGATGATGTAAATATTTTCTTTGTAAGATAAAAACTCGAAGAGCATCGACCGTAGATCCTCAAAAGTGCGTAAATTTCTCGAAAAAGTGGGTTTAATATTTTGATGAAAATATTAGACTGTTTTAAATTATTTTAAACAAATGAGGTCTTGTTTGAAGGAGAAATGTCTGTAGTCTTAGATTGTAAAAAGATCAAAATTCTACGATAATTTTTTTGCCAAGATATCGTAATCTGAAGTTAAAAAAACATAAAATAAAAAATTTATACTATAAAATTTAAAATTCGGGCTTCGAAGTGCACTTTCCCATAGTCTGCACTACCCGTGTGCCAAATTTCATGACTGTAAGTTTCACAGATTCGTCTCGGGGCCGCCCACACACACGCACGCACGAAAACATTCGCTTTCATTAATAAGATAACATTTAAATAAGTCCATGTTTTATAATTTATTTTAAAAACTCTCATTTTAAAAATCTTGTATGATTTTAAATACAATTAGTTATCCCGGGAAACTAATCCTTGAACCTCTTGGTTTACATTTAGAAGATTTAATCATTTCACAGAAAAATAACATCATGATCTTTTCAAAGAAATCTCAGTAATTTATCCCGTACTTTTTAATAAGATAGGAAGTAGTGAAAGTTTCTCCTTGAAACTTTATCTGTAAAAAAATACATGTAAATCTATATAGATAAAACAGTTCCGTAACTGACTGACTGACTGACATATAACACACAGACCAAACCGCTGGACCTAAAGGGTTGATATTTTGTATGGCGATTCTTCTTATAGTGTAGCGATGTACTAAAAAAGTTTTATTTTAGTAGATTTTTTAGTAGATTTTTTAAAATTAAATTTTAAGCTGTTTATCTAACATTCTTTAAAGTTTTCATTTAAAATAATAATCTGAGGGTTATAAAATTTATATCACGAGAAAGATCATAAAAATTCCTCTAAAATAAAATCTTTTTCGAATCTTTGCCTCAAATTTCCGATTTTTGGTGAATTTTTAAAGATTCATTTTTAGAATTTAATTTATTAAATGCTGATCAAGGGGTTTATTTTCTTTTTGAGATATTTTAAATTTATTTTGCGTCACGTGCATAACAACGAAATAAATTGACAATTTTTTTCTTTCTAATGCGGCAGACGATTGGACATTATCCAAAAAACTATTAAAATACAGTAAAAGAAATGGTCCTCAAACTGTACTATATTAAGTGTACTATATTATTTAGTATGTACTATTAGATTTAATTTCAGTATTTTATTTTACATAATTTTGTCTAAAAAAAGATCCTTTATATTTTTTTATAAATTTTTTTTGGCATTAGTTGCATACATTGACCGTTGTATTTAATTTGAATGTACTCCGTAGCGAATCAGGGGTTTTCAGCTAGTAAAGACATATGAATAATATGTGAAAGCATGGGAAAATATAATATAATATATATATATATATATATATATATATATATATATAAAATATTTATCACGGATTTTCCTTTCATATATATTGGAAAACATGGTAAAATATAACTAAAATAGTCATAATATTATTTGTCTCAAATTTAGAAATATTAACAATACATTCAATTTTATCTTTCGGTATTGATTCTTTAACCATGATAACATAGACTTATAACATTTTGTATGCATTATTTTATCGGGGAAGTTGAAAATAAGGTTCAGAAAATACAAAAGCAAAGCTAGATATTTGTTAGAAAGATAGATTATTTATTCTATGTGTATTCACCGATTTCGTGATAACGTATGCGTCAAAATTATTCAACCGTGATGTTCAAAGCCAAGTGCTCATCTATGCAATTTCCGATACTTTTCTTAGCTTAAATTCCGTGCTTTTAAAAATCAGAAATACTCAGACTAAATTTCTGTCATAAATATTTCAACGACCTTTCAGAAAACAAATTAATTTGATCAAGGGAGAACTTTTCCCATTTCTCCGCTATTACTTTACCCTGACACGAATTTATGCATTCCGGGAACAATTTATTCGCCTGTGTTAACCGTGAAATATTCATGAAAGTTTCTTTTAGTTTTAGAAATACAAAATATCGTCTCTGCCTGCAAAGATGAATTTCGCCAAATATCGCCGCAATTTTTTATTATGTTGTTTAAAGTCTCTCTTTTCCACTTTGAAATATGAACCAAGATGTGGAACCTTTTTTTTTATTCTGTTTTGTTTCTGCAAAAAAGATAGAATTACTTCAGTACCGTGTAAAATAATGCGGTTAGAGATTTAGCTCTCTTCTACAGAATTCCTCCATTCTTTCCTATAGGGGTGATGGCTTCTTTAGAGAGGGTGAATATTCGAATGCACTTTATTAGTAATCTCTTTCATAGAAATATAAATGTTATAGAAATATAAATGACAGTGTAATTAATTTCTTAAATTATCTCATAGAAACCACTTTTAATATATTTAAGTCTTTTCAGAGAAAGAAGTGTATTTTAAGAGATTCAAATGAGGGAAATGCATATTTTGTTATTTTAGAAAGCATACGTTCCAATAATATATCTTTCTAAGAGTGTTGGTTCTCTTTTCAGATAATGCCCTTCAATTTTTAGGTAAAGAGAATACACAGTCAACTCCCTGTTATCCGTAACCGGATTATCCATTTTCAACACAGATTAGATACATTTTGAAGAGACTTTTTATTCATATATCAAAAAATAAATATCTTAATTCAAATGTAAACTGTCCGAGCGGATTTCACTCTTGCTCAGAAATAAATGGATTTTACAGATTTTTATGTAGCGAGATAATGGAAAATCATATATTGTGTAGTTATTGCACCTACTGAGTTCACATTATATTGTTCATTCAAAATTTCTAAAAAGTTCATTATTTTTCAGTTTTTCCTGAGTTCTTTAGAATTGAATAAAATCTCTTCAGAAACTGCACACAAAATAAAATTTATTATTCTGTAAATTATTCAGGTGCATACACAAATTCAAACAGAAAGCACGTAACAACAGTCTTCTATACAGCAGAAAAATCTAAAAACACATTTCAGGATACCAGAGTTTTCAATACAATACACGCCTAACGCACTTTCAACACATTCAATTATCAGTAAAAAAGAACTGAGTTCCAATGCCAATGTCAGATATATTTATAGACTTCCGAAGCGCCCCCTATCGGTCAGTGAGCTAGATATCTCTAGAAGGTTCCAGAAAGTTCTAGACGGCAAGTTGGCGAATGTTTGTCGCCCTATCGCCAAATGTGGCGCAATATCACCAAATTTGGCGACAAAAATAAGTCACCAAATCCATTGCCAATTTGGCGATAACTCTCATATTTCGCTAGATTACCAAAGACTCGTAAAATTCGTCACATTATTTAAGAATATCCTTGTTTCTAAGTTTTCCATGTGCACTCCAGTATTTAGTCCATATTACCTGGAGTTCGGTGGGCTATTATATTGCTCATTCATTGTTAAACAATTTTCCATATAGCTTTTTTTTTGCCTTATGCTACTTTTGGCTTTTCAAACACTTTTGGTGACAATTATTAAGTATCATAATTATTCATGATATTTCGGACAGCTAGGCAAATTTAGCTAGAATGGGAGAAGTGTCAGTTATATTACTTTCAATTCTCTCAGTGGAGCTGAATACCCAGAGCAGTAAAACCGAAAAGTTACGGGAATTTATTAAAATGGATATTCTTGTGAGTAAATTACAATTTCAAAAGAGAACACGGTATTTCAGTAGTATGTCTCCCTTCAAATTTAATAGCCTTAATGGATCCATCACAGTTTAGTTTGAAAGAAAATTTCTAAGAAATTGTATATTACAGTAACACTGGTAGACAAGCCTTCTCCCAATTACCGAGTTACTGGAATTATATAATGACATTTTGCATGTGATCATTTAGAGCCTTGGCTTCGTTGAAGTTAAGTAAATTAAAGAATATTTTCATTGAACTTTGCATAGATTTTTTTAGCAAATTCATTAAAGAAAAAAAATGATACTGATAACAAATCCGAAATTAATCTTAAAACTTCCCAGAGGAAAATTTTATTGTTTAA